>BQNB010097636.1:0-25342 GCA_026074375.1 Tanacetum coccineum | reverse complement strand
CTGGTTGATTTTTAGACTTTTATATATTTTATATTTTATTATATATTATATATATATACAGTGTGAATTGAACCAATCAAAACACAACAGGCAACTGTTCAAGATATTAATTTGCAGGCACAACAAGATTCAATGATTTTGTCTATCATTGAACAAATGTCCGAACAAATGATTAATCATGTAAATAATTAAGAAAAAGATAATAAGGAACAGAATAATGAATCAATAACCGCTGAGTTAGAGAGATATAAGGAAAGAGTCAAAACTTTTGAACAACGTCTTAATATTGATTTTAGTAGTCGTGAAAAAATGATTGATTCTCAAATGGATGATATGATTAGAGAGAAACTTGAACTCAAAGAACAAATTGACTTACTTGAGCAACATCTTTCTAAACAAATCAAAGAAAAAGAACCTTTATTCAAAACTTTTACAGTTTTCAAAAATGAATCCAAAGAAAAAGAAGATAAATATATGGAAAATGAAATTTATTTGGAAAAGAAGATTAAGGAACTTGATAATATCATTTGTAAAGTGGGTCAATCTGCTCAGACAGTGCACGTGTTAACTAAGCACAAGTGTTTTATGACAATACATAAACAAGCTCTAGGTTATCAAAATCCATTTTATCTTAAGAAAGCTCAACGGCTAAAAGCAACCTTGTATGATGGTGTTATTTTGTCTAATACACATGTTGCTATGCCTGTGATTGATGATGAAGAAACATTAATTTTGGAAGAAGAGAGTCGATTAAAAATGTTTGAAAAAGCAAAAGATCCTGAAGTTATTGCAAAGAAAATTTCTCACAAACCCATGGATTATAAAAATTTAAATAGCTTAACTGATGATTTTGAAAAATGCTTTTCTCCACAACAAGAATTATCATCTGAACAAGCGTTTTGGTTTCATACGCTCAATCCTACCATTGAACCTTCTTACTCACCACCTGTCATAGTGGATGTTCCCGTGAACTACCTAAGGTGAGTTTGGTGAATGCAAGCCTTAAAAAGCTTAAATTCCACCTCACCCAGTTTGACTCAGTGGTGAAGAAGAGGACAACACCTAGTGCTCTTGAAGAAGGTGAATGGGGGTTTAAGCATACAAAAACTGTTTTTAACAATGAAATTATTACATTTCTAAAATCTTTAAAAGACATCTTCAATGTGTTTGATAAAGATCTTCTAAATGAAATAATGGAAGAACAAACAGTTTTTGACTAAATGGAAGTGGCTGTTCAACAGTCTTTAGTTGATAAACAATGTTTGGAAATTGCTAAGAAAGAAATTCTTTTTGGAAAATGATCGACTCTTACAAAAAATTATGTCTCAAGATGTACTGTTAACTGTGATGAATTCTATGTCTTTGAATAATGATTCTGTAAATATGGAAATGCAAAAGTGTGAATCGTGTGAAAAGTGTTTGAATCTTGATGCTGAGCTTTCCAAATCAAAACAAGCATATAATGATTTTTTGAAAAATTACTCACAACTTGAAAAACATTGTATTTCTCTCGAAGTATCACTGCAATTAAAACAAGAAGTTTTACAAAACAATGAATCTTGTGTTAGTCAAAATGCTGTTGAAATTCTAGAATATTTTGAAATTAATGATTTAAAAGCTCGGCTACAAGATAAAGACAAGACCATTTGTAAGTTGAAGGTTACTATTAAATCTTTGAGAGAGAATACCAAGGAATAGAACGTTAATCATGATAAATGTGAAATTGAGCCCATAAATAAGGAACTAGAAAATAGTGTGGCAAAATTGCTTTCTGAGAATGAACGTCTTTGTAATGAAATTAATCATGTGAATTAGGTTTTTAAAGATCAGTTTGACTTGATCAAACAGACACGTGTTCATCATAAAGAACAAAGTAACGCTTTAATTAACAAACTGAACTTAAAATCTGTGGAAAATAAGGATTTAAAAGCTTGAATTCAAGACAAGGTTTTTATGATAACATCATTGAAAAACGATTTACGAAAATTAAAAGGGAAAGAAATTGTTGAAAATGTTGTACACACACCTTCTGTCACCACTATTGCTCGAGGCATGTTCAAGCTTGATTTAGTACCATTGCCTCTTAGGTTATTGCAAAATAGGGATGCTCACACAGACTATCTTAGACACACTCAAGAATAAGTTAATACTATTCGGGAAATAGTCGAACAAGCTAAAGTGAAACAACCTTTAGATAATGAGTTAGAATTTGCCCGTAAGTATGCACAAGAATTCAAGAGTTGCTTGTATATGTTCAAGATACGTACCCTAATGCGATAACACCTAGTACTAAGAAGGTGGTTGTCTCACCCATGAACAATGTCAAGAAAGTTAGGTTTACAGAACCTTTCACTTCCTCAAGCAACATTAAACATGTAGACTCTTCTAATACATCAGATTCTAACACACCTGTGTTGTCTTCTACAGGAGTGAATTGTTCTACTAGTAATTGTAGATCAAAGCCTCCAGGCAATAAAAGGAATGATAAGGTCTCGCATACACCAAGTAGTAACAAGAAGAATATAGTAGAAGCCCAACCTAGGAAAGTTAATAAAATGAACCGTGTTGTTAAACCTGTTTGTGATGTTGATGTTAAGCATTTACTGTCAAATACGAATTCTGAAATTATTTGTGCCACTTGTAATAAATCTATGTTTGATGGTGTTCATGATAAATGTCTTCTTGATCTTGTGCAAAATGGGAATAACCTTACTAAATCTGCTAAGAAACATAAAAAACAAAATATTTGGAAACCTACGGGTCATGTATTCGCTGAAGTAGGATTTAAGTAGAAACCAACAGGCAGAACCTTCACTATAGTTGGTAACTCGTGCCCTTTAACTAGGATCACCTCAACTAACGTAGTGTCTTCTAAGCAAACCACTTCCCACTCAGCTAAAATACAAAAACCAGAGATTAAAGTCTATAGCAGGAAACCCAAAAATGTTAAAAACATAGGTTCGAGTAAAATAGCTAAGATTGTAGAATCTAAGAATGCTAACCACTCGGAACCCAATCAAACTTGGGGATCCAATGCAACAGATATTCCATTGTCTTCTTCTCTTGTCATGACAGGTTGTCCAGATTGTACTCTGGTATCTGGACTCCGGATGTTCGAAACACATGACAGGGAATCGCTCTCAGCTCATGAACTTTGTCAGTAAATTTCTGGGTACTGTTAGATTCGGGAACGACCAGATTGCAAGAATTATGGGGTATGGTGACTATCAGCTGGGAAACGTTGTTATCTCAAGGGTATACTACGTTGAGGGGCTCGGACATAACTTGTTTTCTGTTGGCCAATTTTGTGATGCGGATCTTGAAGTTGCATTTCGGAAAAACACTTGCTTTATTCGCAATTTAGAAGGTGTTGATCTACTTTCAGGGTCCTGAGACACAAATTTGTACATAATTTCTCTTGATGACATGCTTAAATCATCTCCGATCTATCTTCTATCCAAAGCGTCAAAGACTAAGAGCTGGTTATGGCACCGTCGATTATCTCATCTCAACTTCGGTACTTTAAACAAGCTAGCTAAAGACGGTCTTGCAAGAGGAATTCCTAGGCTTAAATTTTAGAAAGATCATTTATGTTCAGCATGTGCATTAGGGAAAAGTAAAAATCTTCTCATTAACCCAAAGTTAAAGACACTAACCAAGAGAAACTATATCTTTTGCATATGGATTTGTCTGGCCTGATGCATGTGGCTAGTATTAACAGGAAAAGGTATATCTTAGTGATAGTCGACGATTACTCAAGATTTACATAGGTCATATTTTTGAAGACAAAATATGAAGCTCCTACGGCTATCATCAAATGTTTTAAAAACATACAAGTTCGTTTAAATGCCACAGTCCGGAATGTTTGAACAGATAATGGAACCGAATTTGTCAATCAAACACTTCGTGAATTTTATGAAAATGTTGGCATCTTGCATCAAACTTTTGTAGCCCGTACTCCTCAGCAGAAGGGTGTTGTCGAAAGGCACAATTGGACTCTTGTTGAAGCAGCTCGAACAATGCTGATATTTTCTAAAGCTCCATTATTTCTTTGGGTCGAAGCTATCAATACAGCTTGTTATACCCAAAACCGTTCTTTGATACGCCTCTGATACAACAAAACTTCATACGAGCTTATGCAAGACAAGAAACAGGACTTATCTACCAATGACCATGAGGATCTGGGTAAATTTGATGCAAAAGCAGACATTGGGATTTTCGTTGGTTACGCGCCTGCAAAGAAAGCGTTCAGAATCTACAACAGAATGACCTGGATAAATTCTGAAACAATTCATGTAACGTTTGATGAGCTAATAGCAATGGCTTCTGAACAATTCAATTCAGAACCCAGGCTTCAATATATGACTCCTACTACATCCTGTACAGGTCTCGTTTCAAAACATGTTTCTCAACAACCTTGTATTCCACCAAACAGAGATGATTGGGATCGTTTGTTTCAACCAATGTCCTGTATCTCAACACCGTATATTCACCAAATAGAGATGATTGGGATTACTTGTTTTAACCTATGTTCGATGAATACTTCACTCCTCTACCAATTGTTGCTACTCCAGTTCAAGAAGTTGCTGCTTTGTGAGCTGTGGTTTTTGCTGATTCTCCTGTGTCAACTTCTATTGACTAGGATGCTCCATCATTAAGTACTCCATTAAAACAAGAACAAGAACAATTTCCAACCATATCTCAAGGTTTTGAAGAATCACCAAAAACACCAAACTTTCGTAATGATCCTCTTCATGAATCTCCTCATAAAGAATCAATTTCTCAAGGGTCATCATTGAATGTGAGACAAACCCACACTCCATTTGAACACATTAGTAAATGGACTAAGAATCATCCTATAGCAAATGTGACCGGTGATCCTTCTCGCTCTGTCTCTACGAGAAAGCAACTCTAAACTGACGCCATGTGGTGTTATTTTGATGCCTTCCTGACTTTGGTAGAACCTAAGAACTTCAAACAAGCAATGACCGAACCATCATGGATCGATGCAATGCAAGAAGAAATTCATGAATTTCAAAGACTAGAAGTTTGGGAATTGGTGCCGTGTCCAGATAAAGTGCTTTTGATCAAACTAAAGTAGATTTATAAGGTCAAGACAGACAAATTTGGTGAGGTACTAAAGAATAAGGCTAGACAAGTTGCTCAATGATTTGAACAAGATGAGGGAATCGATTATGAGGAATCATTTGCACTGGTTGCTAGAATAGAGGCCATCCGTATCTTCGTAGCAAATGCCGCTCATAAGAATATGACGATCTACCAAATGGACGTCAAAACGGCTTTCTTAAATGGCGAGCTCAAAGAAGAGGTCTATGTTTCTTAACCAGAAGGATTTGTTGATATCACTAGACAACTACCATTTCATGTGTATGTAAGCTAAAAGGCCCCTCATATAGGTCGTCAAACAATCACCACATACACGTTACGAAAGCAAGCTGTTAAGCTTCTTATCTCACAACAATATCCAAAAGGTGCAGTTGGATCCAACACTCTTACAACGGCAAAGCTAGGAATGACTTATTACTGGTACAAATTTATGTTGATGATATAATATTTGCATCCACTAATATTGCCATGTGTAATGAGTTTACTAATCAGATGACCACTAAGTTCGAGATGTCAATGATGGGGAAGATGTCATTCTTTTTAGGATTACAAATCTCTCAAAGTCACAGAGTCATCTTTATAAACCAATCGAAATATGCTTCTGAAATTGTTAAAAAATATGGTATGCTAACTAGTAATTCTGTAGACGCACCTATGGTAGAAAAGAGTAAACTGGATGAAGATCTACAGGGGACACTAATTGATGCTATACTTTACCGTGGTATGATTGGATCCCTCATGTATCTGACATCCAATAAACCAGACCTTATTTATGCAGTCTGCTTATGTGCCCGGTATCAGGCAAAGCCTACCGAAAAGCATTTAAATGCGGTTAAGAGGATCTTTCTATACCTAAAGGGAACTATTAACATGGGTCTCTGGCACTGATTCGTAGTTTTACGTACCTATAAAATATATAATAAAAATACTACTTAGGTAAATTCCAACTATTCACCTTTAACTAAGGTAAAAAGTTAAAACTTACAAAAATAATATAATATATATAATATACGTATGTTTCACCGGGCAAGTAAGATCACCCGGGTCGTTATCCCCAATGACTAGTGAAATTGAAACCACGTTTTAAGTTCGGATCCTGATTTGAATGAAGCAAAGATATTTTTGGAAAAGCTAAAAACAAAATTTAATTGAACAATTAAAACTTAAACTAACTAGAATAAAATCTTAAAGACTAAAAATGCAAAAAGGAAAAGGATTAACGGGTAAATCTACTAACTAACGGAGGGGCTGACTTAGTAAACAATTAAATTGAAAAGTTACAATTCCTACCCTAAGAATTTACCCCGACAACAAACTAAGTCCCGAATTAAGGTGAAATTTGAAAAGTGCTTATTATGAAAAACTCAAAGAAGCAAAGTTGTAAAAGAAACTAAGGGGAACAAAATTAATAAAAGCTACTAGGGCTAAAAATCTCAAATAAGCTCAGGAAGAGCTTATTTCTAAACTGATTACAGAAAGTGAGGTTTTGAGCTTACTTCTACTTAAACAGCCATAAAATGCTCAAATTAAGCTTAATTCTAAAAAGGAAAATGATCTAGAAGGCTTGATGAATGTGCTTAATCTAAATATCAAAGAAATTAAAGCTTAACTACTTTGTAGCTACTGAAATTGATATGAAATAAGCAAACTTAGGAAAATAACAAAGAAAACCAAACTTCAAATAAACTAGAGGAACTAAATAAAGCTGAACTAACTTTGAAACTTAAAGACAACTAAAAAACTACTTACTATCCATCTAAATAAGGCTAAATCTAGACTTATAAGCTAATTTAATAAATTAAATCCTAAAGGAATCCTAATACTGTTTTTTGGATTTTTCAAGTTTTTATGACTTTTGACAGCTAAATTAAACTAAGGAAATAAGCTAGAAGTTGCAAATTAAGACTTAAATTATATTAAGCTATATGAAAACTTAAATCCTACTAAATTTTGTAAACTAAATCCTAAAATTACTGTTCTGAATTAAGCTGAGAACACAGCAGTATTAACTGAGGTTAGTACTGCTAGTGTAAAATTTCAACAGTACTTTCGCTGAAAGTACTGCTGATGCAATTTTGATTTTTAAGAACAGATTTAAACTATGGATTAAGCTAGAAAATGAAAACTAAAACTGATTTTAAGATAGGCTACAACTAAATTTAATACTACTTGAATTCCTAACTTAAATCTAGGCTAGCAGTACTAACTGATGAAAGCAGTACTAACTTGGAAGTTAGTACTGGTAGTGTAAAAACTCAGCAGTATTAACTTATGTTAATACTGCTAGTGCAAATTAAGAGTGCACTAAACCAAACACCCCTTTACCATTTTGACAGGACTGAGAAAAGCTTTTTAAGAGAAATTTAATGAACAAGCACTAAATACCAGATAAAAACTAGCTTAAAACAAACTTAACAATCATGATTAAACAACTGAATAAGCAAAATTCTAAGATCTTAACTAATTAAACTAATATTTTTGGATTTTATGAGTTTTTATGACAGAAATTGATAACTAAAGATCTATAACTACTTAAGCAAAAACAGATGAAGATAAACCACTAATAAGTACTAGAAGAGACATTTAAACACTAATAAGCAAAGAGAATAAGCAAATAAGCAATATTAAACATATAAGCTATAACTAAACTATTTAAACTGAAATTAGAGACTAATGAAAAGAGAAACTTACTTGATCCTTTAGCTAAACAAAAGGAACCAATTAAGGCAGCTACAAGCTCCCTAGCTTATTAATAAGCTAGGGTATAAGTCCTTGGGATCTCTTCCAAGGTAAGATCCCCTTCCAAAAGCTTAAATCCAATAAGATCCATGAAAGATTAAACTGATTTAAGGTTTAGATAAGATTAATACTGAATTCAAACAGCTCTATTTCAGCTTATAGACTGAAAGAGCTTAAAATGAGCTTATTAGCTTAGTGAGACAATTTGGCTTATTAAGAGAGCTTAAAGGTTGAAAATAAGAAGAGCTTATGACAAATTAAAACTGAATTTCATTAATTGAAAACTGAATTACATTACTAGAAAAGGAACATTACATTTAAGGAAAAATACGAATTTAAGCTACTAAAAATTACATAAAAACTAGATTAAAAAGAAAAACGACCCCTTTTGTGTGTGAGAATGAGGCCTATTTATAGTGCCAAGCTGAAGCTTCTAGGACCTCTAGCCCTGCTCTCCAATCTTCAATCTCTGCCATTCATTTAATCAATCATTTGAGATCCTTTTGTGGCCGTTTGATCAAAATGTGACTACCTTGAGATTGCCAAGGCCTGGCATTCTTTGATGTGTCTTTTGTGTTATTTTGTGTAGTGATTAAGCCACAAAAACCCACATAAACTCGTGCTTCTTTAATTGTTGTGACGTGGCTACTTCTTTAATGAATCCTTGATAAAGACTGATAAGAACCCTGGGTTTGTGATGTAGACCTCTTGAATTGACTTAATCACCCTCTAATTTTGATTTGCCCCTTGTTTTACCATGGGGGTGAAATGAAGAAGACGGATGAATAGTAAAAGGGGTTCCCGCTCCTTTTTCGACAGTTAAAACTGTTGGAGTTTGGGAAGTTAACACATTTGGCCCCTCTCTTTCATTTCCTCTTTTTAAGTTATAAAGAACTTTCGAAAATAGCAAGATTGGCCCTTGTAGATGAAAATGCCTAAGGCTTGGGCTTTGGAGCTTCGGCTTTGTACACTAACTGATTCTCGTGACCGGGTATGCTTAGCTTTTTGACTGTTTTTTCTTGTGATTTTTTGACTTATCCGTACCTGCACACACAAAACACAAATACAAGCATATTTTTGCCATTTTTGGTCTGTTTTGGGTTTAATTGGGTTATTTTAGGTATAAATGGATATGTGTATTTTACACTTATCAAAATTCCCCAAACTAAACGATTGTGTGTCCTCACGCAATATCACATGCCTTATAACCAAATACCTCGAAAATTCCCCAAACTAAACCTTTGAAAAGTAGCAAAGATTTTGATTGAGGAAATTAAAAGATCACAAGTTATAAAACACCCGACTTCCCTTTTCTAAGAATTTTCTCTTTTTATGATTTTTCTTGATAATTAACTACCTAACTACAACTTATTTGTGTTGACATAATGTAAAGTTTTCATTACCTCATTGGTAACTTTGAGGATCATAGAACAAAAAGCACAATTAAGTGTCTAAAAGATAACTTCATCATCCCCCCGATATTTTATTTTTTTTCACTTTCCCATGGCTAAGCTTAAAAACAAGGAATTCATTGTTAATTACAAGTCATTACACTAACACTACTCATAAATACTAATTGTGTAGTTACTTTAACTATTTTTTCCTCCCGCAAATCCTACTTTTGTATCTCAGGATTTTACTTAAGTCATATACCCGAAGGCTCTTTAAGACTTTTGTTTCGATACTTATTAATTCCAAAAATAAAGTGTAATGGTAAAGAACGCAATAATTAGCTCCTAGCCCTTTTCAAAAGATCAAATGCAATCAAGATTAAAGTCCACATCGAGGCGACCAAAATTTGGCTTTTATTAGGCTACTTAAGCAAGGCACCATTCATGTCATATACCCTAAGGCTCTTTAAGACATGAATGGACCAATCTCATTTGCACCATATACCCTTAGGCTCTTTAAGGCACAAAGTAAGACAAAAATTAAGCAACATTATTAAATCTCAGTCCTTTAGTAGGCTACAACATCGGCCACGCCTCCGACAAGATGTAGCAAACATATTTCGACTTCGGATTATATAAGTAAAACCGGTGCCTTTTATCTCGAAGCCACATCGATAGCGAGTCGACAAGAGGTTATTCTACTTATTATGACACCGGCCCCCACCTTATATGAAGACTTCAACATCGGCCACGCCTCCGACACGATGAAGTAATCTGGCAGAGATACTTATTTATTATTTTTGCATTTTTTAAGCCAAATTAAGTATTCCTGATGTGTACTCATCCTAATCACGAAGGAACTTAAGAAAACTTCTATTAACTAATTATTAACCAAAAAACCATACAACTTTATTTATTAAACATTCATATAAAAGTGAAACAAGCTAATGGGAGAAAAAGCCACAATTAACACTTATGAGCTTAAAAGAAATCCAACTATTCTACGTTTAGCATCATGACTTATAAATAACACTATCATTTCTTGTTCTTCACAAAAGAAATTTGCAAATGCTTAGCCTATATAAAATCCAACTCGGCATATTTAAAATCTACTTGAGATTAGCACAAGCTTTCATTTACTAATGATTTCAAGTCTAGCCTGTTTAAAGTCTACGTGAGACTAGCACAAACTATCATCATTAATTGTTAAGGGAGAAAGCTAGAACTCTACACGTACAATCGGGTCAAAAATTACTTTCTATTCTTACCAGCGGAAAACCTACATGTTTGTCTTAACACTTTTTTTTTTTTTTTTTTATTTTTTTTTTTGAGACTGAAAAATTTAAAATTTTGCTATTTTTGTGGGAAAACGGGTACGTGAGAACAAAACAATAAGCAAGTAACATCAAATCGATAGATTCCCTTCCCCAAACTAAAATGAAACATTGTCCTCAATGTTAAAGTCAGTTCCCTTCTACGTAAATCTAAGCCGTTTATGAAGTATGCAAAGATAAACGTTAATCGATAATGATGAAAGGATATGGATCTCCCCAAACTAAATTCACACAAAGGATGAGAAGCTCGAGTAGAACGGGATAAATCAACCGGACACGAGAGACTTCAAAGAAATTGTTGGGAGAATCCTGCAAAAATCACAACAAACAAGCAACAAACATCGAGAAATCGGAAAGAGATCAAAGCCTCTCACAACACATTAGATAAGAAAATAAAAAGAAAATAGAAAAGATAAGCATGGGGTGAACTCCCACGAAGCGGCTTGTTTTTGGTCACCGAGTCGCAAGCTCGACTCGATCCCTGAATTTAGTTGTCCTTAGGGAAAGTCTGGAGGTCCTGGATAACCAACGGTGGTGTATCCCCTCCATAGTAATGCTTCAAACGGTGGCAATTGACTTTGAAATTAGAACCATCTGCATGAGACAACTTGGCAGTGCCATAAGGATAAACTTCGGTGATTGTGAAAGGTCCGGACCAACGGGACTTGAGCTTTCCGATAAATCTTTAATCGGGAGTAGAAAAGCAAGACAGATCACCAACATTGAAGATGTCGGTTCATTAATCTTGGCATCGTGTACTTTCTTGTCTCTCCTTGTAGATTAACGAATTCTCGTAAGCTTGATCACGAAGTTCGCTTAAGTTAATTGAGCTGAAACTTTCCGATGATCGCCCTCAGGTCTTTAAATCAGAAGTTGGCATGTCTAATAGCCAAGTATGCATTGTGTTCTAAGCTCACTGTAATGACACAACGCTTTTCCATAGACTAACTTATATGGAGTACATCCTATCGGAGTCTTATAAGCGGTTCTGAAAGCCCATAATGCATCATCTAATTTATCTGACCATGAAGCACGGTTTTCTCCGACCGTTCTCTCCAAAATTCTTTTGAGACCTCGATTCGTGACTTCAACTTGACCACTCGTCTGAGGGTGGTAAGGATGTGAAAGACGATGGTTACAACCATATTTAGACATAACTTTATCAAATTTTGTCGTTGACAAAAATGGTCCACACTATCGCTTATAATTAGTCTCTCGGAGCACCGAATCGGGAGAAAGGGATATTAAGAACTAACAACTACCTAGCATCTTTGTTAGGGGAGCGCTTTTCGTCTTCACAACCCACTTGGAGAAGATATTCGACGCTACTAGAATAATATTATTGTTTACCCCTAGATGACGTAAAAGGTCCCCATAAAATCAATTCCCCATAAATCAAAATCTCACAAACTTGATTGCATTTTTGAGGCATTCTAGTCACGTTGAAGAGATATTGCCTTGTTTTGACAAGCGTCACAAGTTGTTGACAATCAAAGGCAATCCTTATAAATGGTATCATAAAAACTGGCATCAAAATCTTCTTGGCGATAAATAGGCACCCAAGTGTCCCCCGTGACCCCACTGTGACAAGCTCGAGAAATTATCCGAAAAGCGTCTTACCATCTATCCACCTCAATTATTTTGTCCGCACAAGTCTTGTAAAGAAAAGGTCATCCCAAAAAAATTTTACAGTCTATAAAGAACTTGATTTTTCTCTGAGTCGACAGTCCTTTTTAATGAATTTCCCTGCGTGGTAGTTAGCAAAAAGATCGGCAAACCACAGGGGTACTTTGGTCTTTGGAAGTTAACACCTTAAAGTTTTCTAGAAAGAAAAGTCTCGGTAATCTCTTTGGATCAAAACATTCTCGTAAGGTTTTCAAGAAACGGATATAAAAAAGAGGTGGATCAGCAGCATTAGTTTTCAGCTCCCTTAGTAATCGATAACTTTAAAATCAAATTCTTGAGAGAAGTAAAGACACCCATCAAAGCAAATCTTGCTTTGCGTCTTCTTGTTGAAGAAGATATTTCAAAGCGGAATGGTCCGTATAAACAACACTCTTATTCATGATTAGATATGATCGAAACTTCTCGAAAGCAAAACAACTGCAGCATCTCTTTGCTCGGTTGTGTGTAATTCGTTTTCTGCTTCAGACATTGTCCTTGCTAGCGAATGAATTGTCGAAATGGCTTCTCAAATTTCTGCCCTAGAACAGCACCTATCGCATAATCACTTGCATCGCACATGAATATTATCAAAAGGTTGTGCCCCAATTTGAGTAATGAAATTGGAGCTTCGGTCAATTTCTTCTTTAAAGTATGAAAAGCAAGAATACAATCTTCCAAAAAAAAAATGAAAGGAGTGGTTCTTTCTAAAAATGGGTCCATAGGTTCGAGAAGAATTTTGGAAACGTCTTTGATACATCTTCTATAGAATCCAGCATGTCTAGGAAAACTATCGAAATTCCTTTGATGTTTGTTGGGTTAGGTAAAGCTTAGAAAATTACATAAACTTTAGCCATATCTACCTTCAATTCCTTTTCTATAGATCTTATGCCTAAAACAATGCCTCTTTATAAAACCATGAAATGCCTTATCCCAATTAGTGCTAATTTAGGTGTCTTCACACCTTGACATTTTATCTAAATTGGCAAGGCACTAGAAAAAGAATCTCCAAAAACTGAATATCGACTATAAAAACCTCCATCGTTTTTTCCAATCATAATCGTGAAAAAATGCCAACATACAACGTTGGTAAGTTCCGGGTGCATTGCACAAACCGAATTGGCATAACGACTGGTACGGGCTAAATTTCCGTATGGGCACGTGAACGTATGTTATTTCCTCTTGATCTTTGGGATCAATTGGATTGAAAATACCCTGAAAAACCATCTAAAATAAACAATAAAACTCGTTGCCCGGCTATCAGCTCTACACATTGGTCCCATAGAATAGGTAACGGAAAATGGTCTTTACAAGTTGCTTCGTTTAACTTTCGATAATCGATGCAAACTCGCCATCCAGCCGTGACTAATCTTGTAGGCACTAGCTCATTTTCTTCGTTTGTGACAACATCAACCAACTTTTTAAGGGACACAATTGGACTGTACTAAACCATGGACAAATCCAAATTGGATAAAACAATCCCGCATCAAAAGTTTTTCTACTTCTTTCCTTAATTGCTTCATGGATTTTAGGTTTAAACCTCCTTTGATGTTGGACTGAAGGTTGGTAATCATCTTCTAAAAGGATTTTGTGTGAGCAAAATGCTGGATCTATGCCTCGGATATCGGAAAGTTTCCAAGCAATTGCTTGTTTTTAGTTTTTCAAAACTTTAATGAGTGAGGTCTTTTCATCTAGACTCAAATCTTTTGAAATTATGACTGGAAGCTTGTTATTTTCCTCTAAGAATGCATACTCGAGATGCGGAGGTAACTCTTTAAGCTCGACTTCGGGAATTTCAATCTTTTTGGTTCTAAGATATGTAGCAAATTCGACTGAAGACATCTTTGGTTCACACTTTTAAGATCATTTTGAATTGGGTAAGTAATCCTCCTTAGGTTTGTTGAGGAATGTTCAATCATGTTGAGAAGTTGCCTCGAGATATGAGAATGTCACCCTCGGGATCATAGTACGTAGCAATTGAAAACTGGTGACACTGGTTCAGTCTTTGATTGCTCTATGAAAAGCATCGCTTCTTCAAAAGAAAAAATACTTTCATTAAAAGGAGTAAGTGTTGGAGATGAAGTAGAAACAATCGGAATAGAAAGTACCTGAGAAGGGTTGTTGTTCCAAACGGAATCGGAAAAATCAATGTACTATTCTTGTTAGTACACTTCACAAGTAACAATCGATGAGAATCAACCTTCTTCAAAATGATTCGAGATTGTGTATGAAATTTGAAGGTGCAACACACAATTTAAGGGTTAACGAATTGATCATCAATTCCTAAGAGTAATCTCTCTACGTAAAATCGATTAAAGCATGAGCCGTCCTAAGAAAGTGGTCGCCCAATTATCATGGAACTACAGGATCGCAATAAAATCTAGAACAAAAAACAAATCGGATGCGGAAGAAAAACTTCCCTACTTTGACAAAAAACATTTTCAGCAACAACCGTTGGTATGGAAAATTGTTTCGGTATCGCCTAATTCTAATACATTTCGTTATTTCGGTTAGGCCTGAAGAGATTGAAGCTTTTTTTTCCAAATGATAAAAGTGCATGAATAGATACTAAGACCTAAACGCAAGGGCTAAAGTTTTATAAAAAACTATCGAACTCTGAAAAATCACAAGGGAAATGAGAATTGACCGGGTCACCTAGCTTTATACTGGACATGCTTTTTAGGATAGGACAACCGCACTACAATTTTCATTCAACGGTGTTTTGGTTAACTCAATTAACTTGTCTTTGTTATTTAACATCTTTTTGAACATCGGAGCAAACTTTGGCATATGAATGAGAGCATCCGCGAAACTTAGCTCAAAGTGAAGATTACGGAAGATTTCCATAAACTTTGAAGCTAGGATATCATCCTTTTCACGAATCTTTTGTTTGTTGAGTCTCGATGGGTAAGGCAAATTAGGTTTGGCTTTGTTGGCAACGAAAGAAGGTTCTTCACTTGGCTCTTTGGTATGTTCATGGACCAATGGAGGAGGTTGGATGTCTTCGGTGCTTGGTAGCTCCGTATCCTTTGTCACCTCACTTTCCTTTTCCACCACCGGCGGTGGAATCGGAGGTCCATCGTATGAGGCACCACTACGAGTGGTAATTGCCTTGGCTTCATTTCTTGGGTTTGGAATGGTATTGCTAGGTAAAGAACTTGAACTTGAAGGTTGGTTGCTATTTGATAATTTTGCATGAAACCGAGATCATTTTCTGAAAATCAATCTGCTTCTTTTGAGACTCATTGTAAACTCCTTTGAAAATCATTTTTGAAATTATCCAACTCATTGTCAAATTATTCATGTTCGCATCAATACTTAGAATAATTTTCAAATTCTGTTTTAGACACACTATTTGTTGGAGGTTGGGAAATGTTAGAAACTTGATTGATTGGTTGGTTGATTGGTTGTGTATTGGTAAGGTGGAAGCTGTAAACTTGATTTTGGTTTGTTTGACGGTTTTGATTAAAGTTTCCTCCACGGTTTTGGTTGAAGTTAGAATTGGTTCCTTGATAACGGGTTGGGTTGTTTTGGACATCGGTGATTGAAACCCGGTGGTCTCATTTGACTTGCCAAATTGGAAAGGTTGTTTCTTGAGGAGAAAATTTCCACCGGCTTGCGTTTGTTGAAATTTGTTGGATATTGTCATGAAAAACGGGAAAATCGTTTCCACCTCGAGTTAATGGACAAAGGTTAAAATGGTGATTTGATCCACAAGTGACACATACTTCCTCAACTGCTTTGACGGGTGCAGGAGTAGTAACAACTAAAGCTTTCATTTCATTCAACATCTTGTTCATCTTGATAGTCATCTTATCCTCGAGAGAAGCGGCTATTGTTGCATATCAAAAGAATTAGTAGTAAGGTGAAGAATTAGAAAGAGGAGTATACCGGGTACTAACTCTTGAATCATTATGCACTGACTTCTGGAGTAACGAACTTTAGACTTCTTTCAATAATTCGCAGAAAACCTGTTCTTGAGGCATTTTGTCTAAAAAATTGCCACCTGCTGCAGAAACTAAGGCATTCTTGACGTTTGAATTCAAGAATTGTAAAAGTATCGATTGGTGTAGGTTCCGAGAAGCCATGTGGGACATTGACGAAGGAGTCCTTTAAAACGTTCCCATGCTTCATTAAAGGCTTCGTTTGGTTTTTGATAAAAAGTAATGATCTCATTCCGATAGTAAGTGGTTTTTGAAGGTGGGAAATATTGGTTTATGAATTTTGAAACAAGGTCGTCCCATGTGAGAATTGATCTAGGAGGTTCCTTGTCTAACCAATCTCGGGCTTCACCACCGTCTAGATAAAAAATGGGAAAAGCAAAAGCTTAACCGAAGTGTTTCGGAACTTTCTGGAAGTCTAAACGTTGAAGTGACCTTGTTAAGAAATCATAGGTGATTGTGAGTTCTTTTCAACCCGAAAACTATCCTAATTGCACAGATATGAATAAGGTTGCTTAAAGCTCCGAAATTTTAGCAGTGATTGGTGGGACAAACAATAGCAACTTCAACCCCTCGAAGGGTGTCTTGTAACATTTTTTGGGCCATTGTTCGATTGTCAGCCATTGGAATAATGTTTTGTTCAACAATTGGATTTTCTAAATCAAAATCTTCAACAACCGGAAGAGTTTGTTGTTGACGACGTCTTCGAGATTGCGATCGAGTGCGCATAAAAAAGAAAAACTAACAATTAAAAAGCAAAACTTTACACTAAGTTAATAATAATTTTTTTTTTACAATGAATTTTAATAACGTTACACGAAATAGACATTAAAAAAACCAAAATAATACAACTAACTTCACGGGTAGCTCTTGAAAAATTCTTTCAAGGTGAGCCGTACTTGGTAGATACACAAAATGGCAAGTGTTAAATCTTTGATTACGATTTTGGGAACAATTGCAATTCACACGGAAATGAAATGAAAATATCTCAATAGAAGATATTATATGTTGGTGTTCGATTACCAACTTTGTATTTTATATATATATAAATATAATAATTAATATATATATATATATATATATATATATATATATATATTTTCTTTATTAAAAAGACAATTTTTATTGTTTTGATTTTCTATATTTTTTTTTTTTTACTTATACTAAAAAGAAAAGGAAAATATTTTTTACTTTTTATATTTTTTTTATATTTTTTTATTTTTGAATTTAAAACAAGAATGAAACTTTCGAGAACGAAAGGATCTTCAAACCAAATCAACAAACACAAAACGTAGGGATCGTAAACACTAAGTCCCCGGCAGCGGCGCCAAAAACTGATTCGTAGTTTTACGTACCTATAAAATATATAATAAAAATACTACTTAGGTAAATTCCAACTATTCACCTTTAACTAAGGTAAAAAGTTATTTTACCTCTTGCAGTAGTAACTGCGTTTAACGCTAGCATTACTAATTATCTCGAAGCAACATTAACATCGAAACCCTATTTGTATCCATGAAGCAGCATTAATCTCCATTGGCAGCACTAAATTCCATTGGCAGCATTAACAATAAACGTATATACTTGGCAGCATTAACACTTGGGCTTACTACTGTTGCACATAATCACGAACCAAACCATGTACAAACAGCAGCAGTAACTGATATTAAGTGCTTCCATCGATTCATAAATCAGTAACGCCACCACGACATCAGGTATAGTTTATAATCATGAAGATAAGAATAAATAGGCAATCAAACCAGCACCATCATCATGACAACTTCAAAATCGAAACCTGATATTCAAGAAAACCTTCGCAATCTGCTGCTCCTTCTTCTTGTTGTTCGACTGCTTCAAATCACCTTGCTGCTGAAATTTTGTTGCTATAAATCGATCAACAAGAACCTGTGTTCCATCAAGATTATTGCTCCAAGCAGCAGCAGTCGAAACCATCATTCTTCTAAAAGCTTCTTAGCAGCAGTAAACATGAAAACCCTAGCTTCCATAACATAAACCAAGAGAATTCTAGTACACCGATTCATATATACCACGATTCCATCACAGACCAACCACGTACAACACAAACCCTAGATCGACAAGAACAAATTCAAATCCTAATAATAAGGTTGAGTTTAACATAGAGAACGTACTAGGCTTGCCACCATACAAAGATCGAAACCCTCAATATTATAACTGTGGTCGCGAATTTTAGCAGTAATAACCAAACAATCCGTGAATCTTGTAACTGAAAACCACAGTTCTTGCTTTTACCGAATTAGGGTTTGCTAAAAACCCTAATATCACCGAATTTGAACCTGTTTACCGAAAAAGCACAAAACTGAAACCCTTACACTTTAAAAACCCTATAGATCCTAGATATCATGAGCCACTAGGCTCTGATACCAATTTAAAGCTCACTAGGATCAAAAATAACAAAGTATGTAGATACGCAGCGGAATTTAAATAAAGCACAATGTTATTTTTACAAGGTTTACATTCATACAAGCCCTAATTCTATTTGATCAGAATAGAACGGTTACCTAACTGTAACAGGATCAAAGAAATCTTTGATCTTAGAGCTACACCACACTAGACGTCTACATCACACCTATAGGATATACACACCCGTTTTGAGTGCACACACAATCACACACTAAAACAATGTCTAGGGATCTCTTTATATAGAGAGTCCATAAGACTTACAAAGGAAATATAATTGTATTAGGAAATAAATATTTTCCTAATCTTTGATCTTTTAAGCAAATCTTTTAGGGAATCTCCAAAATCTTTATAGAATTCCATTTGTCGATTTTTGGAACCATTTGTTTTCAGTTTTATTCCTTTTGAGCAAGGTCTTTGTATCATCTTATCTATTAATTCCCAACAATCTTCCCCTATTTGATGATGACAAAACAAACATTAAACTGATTCCAAGACGATCATAGTAGCTTAATCTTCAGCAATCTTCATCTTCAAATATGATCTTTCATGAATGAAACCATCTTTAATATTCCCCTTAACTTAATATTTTCTTTGAACTTGTTGAAACTTCTTCAATCTTGTTCCATGCCATGCCACCACACATAATAAGTTGCAAATAATATCATATTTGTAACATCTTCCCCTTTTTATCATTATGCATTAGGGGACTTGTAAACATATTCAACTTTGATCTTTACAACTAAAAATCATATATCACACTTCTAATCCAAACTTTTCAATGTCTCAAATTACCCTCTATGACACATAATAAGATAAATGAATTCAAGCAATAGAAACTTAAACTAGCAGTAGTAATAATTACTTAGTAGTAAGAATCAAAACCTTCCCCTCAAGTGGTACATGTAACATATCTAAATGGTTAAACACTTTATCATATGCTTCCCCTGAAATCAATATGTTAACCACCTCTTGCATCTTTAATTATGTTAGTTCTATGTAATGATTACTGATGGAGAAAACTTAGTATTACAAACTTGATGCTGAAGTAGAATAACCCAAACTTGTGTCTTATGTCTTGTACTATCCACGTGACTCCAAACTCATTCGTAATTCCTTAAAGTATAAGTAGACCTCAATCTCTTGACAAAATCCTCATCTAAATGAGACACTGAGCACTACAACGTAACTCCTTTAAGTGATAGAAAATCACACATTGCTAGATTTGACAAGTCTTCGTCAACATCGTTTTTAAGCTCGAACAAGTTATCTTCACAGTCATAATCCAACCAAACTCGACTTTAAGATATGATAAGAACACGTACTTGTGAAAATTCCACTTCAACCTCAAATAAGTGATAAACAATTGTCTCCGTAACCAATTTTTGCATTTAATTCCAAAAATAATAGCCTTTTCTATCTGATCTAATCCGAGATCCAAACCATGTGTTATCCAATATCGAACAAAGCTAGCAGTAGTAATTCTTTTAAGCTCAAGCAGTAGTAACTAACTGCTTTTACCTATAGCAGTAGTAACTACATTTAACGCTAGTAGTACTACTAATCTCGAAGCAGCATTAACATCGAAACCCTATTTGTATCCATGAAGCAGCATTAATCTCTATTGGCAACACTAATTTTCCTATGGCCAGCATTAACAACTAAAACGTATATCTTGGCAGCATTCCACACTGCTAAGGCTTTGGGCTGTTGGAGCTCCGGCTTTGTACTCTTCTGATTCTCGTGTCCGGGTTTGCTTGATTTTGACTGTTTTCTTGTGATTTTTGGCTTATCCGTACCTGCACACACAAAACACAAATACAAGCATATTTTTGCCATTTTTGGTCTGTTTTGGGTTTAATTGGGTTATTTTAGGTATAAATGGATATGTGTATTTTACACTTATCAGGCACTCAAAGGATACCAGTATGTTTATGATAGCATATGCAGATGCAGATCACGCAAGGTGTTAGGACACTAGACGCAATACATCTGGAAGTGCTCAATTCTTAGGTGATAAACTTGTTAGCTGGTCTTCAAAGAAACAAAAGTGCACTGCCAACTCGAGTACAGAGGCTGAATATATTGCTTTATCTGGGTTTTGTGCTCAAATCCTATGGATGTGTTTACAGCTAACAGACTATGGCTTTCAATTCAATAAGATTTCTTTGTACTGCGACAACAAGAGTACGATTGCTTTATGTTGCAACAATATTCAACACTCACGAGCCAAGACATCGATGTTCGCTACCATTTTATAATGGATCAAGTCGAGAATGAAATTGTAGAGCTATACTTTGTCCGGACTGAATACCAATGTTAAGAATTGTTTAAGCTCCTAGGATCAAAAATAACAAAGTATGTAGATGCACATCGGAATTTAAATAAAGAACAATGTTATTTTCACAAGGTTTTTACATTCATACATCAAGCTCCAATTCTATGTGATCAATATAGAATGATTACCTAACTGTAACAGGATTAAAGACACTTTGATCTTGAGGTTAAAAACACTAGACATCTACATCACACCTATAGGATATACACACATTTTTTATGCACACACAATCATACACTAAAACAATGTCTAGGGATCTCTTTATATAGAGAGTCCATAAGACATACAAAGGAATCTTAATTGTATTAGGAAACTAAATCTTTTCATAATCTTTGATCTTTATCTTTTAAGCAAATCTTTAGAATCCTCCATCTTTTGTAGAATTCCATATTGTCGACTTTGATCCTTTTGTTTCATTCTTTATCCTTTTAAACAAGTTCTTTTGTATCATCAAATCAATAATTCCCAACAATCTTCCCCTATTTGATAATGACAAAACAAACTAATTCCAAGATGATCCATAGTAGCTTAATCTTTAGCAATCTTCATCTTCAAATCTAATCTTCCATAAATTAAACAATCATCCCCTTAACTTAAGATTTCCTTTGAACTTGTTGAAACTTCTTCCACACAATGAAGTCTTCAACATCTTGTTCCATGCCATGCCAGCACACATAATAAGTTGCAAATAATATCATCTTTGTAACATCTTCCCCTTTTTGTCATAATCCAATAGGGGACTGTGAACATATGCAACTTTGATTTTTACAATCACAAACCATATATCACACTTTTAATCCAAGCTTTCCAATGTCTCAAATTACCCTCCATGACGCATAATAAGATAAATAAATTCAAGCAGTAGAAACTTAAACTAGCAGTAGTAATAATGACTTATAAGTAGTAAGAATCAAAACCAACCCCTCAAGTGGTGCATGTAGATGGTTAAACACTTTATCATATGCTTCCCCTGAAACCAATATGTTAACCATCTCTTGAATCTCTTATTATGTTGGCTCTTTGTAATGACTATTGATGAAGAAAACTCAGTATTACAAACTTGATGCAGATTTAGAATAACCCAAACTTGTGTCTTATGTCTTGTACTATCCACGTGACTCCAAACTCATACTGTAATTCCTTGAAGTAGAAGTAGACCTCAATCTCTTGACAAAATCCTCATCTAAATGAGACACTGAGCACTACAACGTAACTCCTTTAAGTGATAGCAAATGTGCGCATTGAGCACCAAAAGTTTATAGATCATACATTGCTAGATTTTACAAGTCTTTGTCAACATCAACTTTAAGTTCAAACAAGTTATCTTCAAAAGTCATAATCCAACCAAACTCGAATTTAAGATATGATAAGAACACGTACCCGTGAAATTCCACGTCAACTCCAAATAAGTGATAAAAATAGTCTCCGTAATCAATTATTGCAATTAATCCCAAAAATAAAAGCCTTTTTCTATCTGATCCAATCCGAGATCCAAACTATGTTTGTTATCCGATATCAAACAATACTAACAAACCTGCAATACTACTTCTTGTCCGAGAACATTCAGAAACTCACAAAACATGTTTCTGTTAAGATTTGAAGTAGTAAATCTTGAACACCTATATGTTAAACGTAAGCAGCAGGTGTATAAGGATTGAAAAGGAATCAATGATAAGAAAATAACCAATAATCATGATCGACTTCCTACAATCCAAAGTGAATAAAACCATCACAGCCAAACACGAACTCCTAAGGAATAATTACTAGTCTACAAATAGATAATAACTAGGGTTAACAAACTGCTTTAACCGTGGCAGTAGTAACATTCCTTGACAGCACGAACTTATAATTGGCAGCATTAACAATCATGACTTGTAGCACTAACATGGACTGACAGTATTAAGAATACTTTGGCAGCATTAACAAGCATAAGCAGCATTAACGAGTTAACTGGCAGCTTTAAAATATAACGAGCAGCATCAAGTTCTTACAAGCAGCACTAACAGTTACAATTGTTCTCTTTGGAAACACTAATGATATAAGCAATCACGAAGCTAGCAGCAGTAACACTTGGATTGGCAGCCCTAACATACAATGGCAATATTAAGTTTCCATACCAATATGTGGAAACCGTAGAGGGAGGGGTGAATACGTTTCCATTATAAAACTTTAAATTAGTTAATACAAAACTTACATAACTCTCTACTGGCGGTCCCATAAATATAAGGGGGCCGCCTAGTACATCAAGGGGCCGCCCAATTTATAGGACCGCCTTCAGAAGAGGTTTTTCGGACTAGATCTTTTGTATCAAATCATCAATTAAGTTTGATGCAATATGAGAAGTGTCAATAATAGATTTACAATAACTAGTGCATCTTCTATCAATATTTCCACACTTACAATGTTTACTACAAAGAGCTACACAACCATGGCTAACACAACATACACAACACTTCACATAATCATAAGCACAATGCAAGTGTAAAAGTAAAGCAATAAATGTAAAGACATAAGTAAAGAGAAAGGTAAAAGAAAATGCAAACCAACACGGTGATTTATAGTGGTTCAGTCACAAAGCTCCTCTTTTCCCTACTCCACTCCCCGAGTATCCAACTCGAGAGTTACTTTACTAATCAACAAGCTCCCTTTCGGCGGAGAAAACCTTATAACGTTGCTTACATTATTTTCCGACACTAAGCTAGATGTCGAGTTCTTCTTCGGGTATAACCAAACCCGTTATGTTTTATGGCCCAACATAACAACCCTTGTATTTTATGGCCTAAACACATAAACCACGTCGCTTACATTATTTTTCGACACTAAGCTAGATGTCGAGTCCTAATCTTAGCTAGAACCAATCTACCACTTCACCAATGTATTTTAAGGCCTAAAATACTAACCAACCTACAATCAACCCATCCAAATATATACATCATTTGGATCTACATACTACTAAAGATTGGAAGACATGGACTCGATCTATATGTAACAAATGTTACAAATGGACTAACTAGACTACATAACTTTGGATCTTAAAGATGACCGAAGTTCTTCTCTTGCACATGAGGGAATAAGGAAAGGATAGAAGATTGGATCACATTTAAACAAGAATAAACTATGTTAGTGATCAAGAGATTTAAAGAGAGAAAGGGGATTTTAGAGAGATAAAAGAATTTGAAAAATATGTACAAAGAGGGTTAATTTTCTGCAGGAGAGAGTGCAGTGTTTATATGCAGGGAAATCCAACGGTCAGCTGGTAGCGGTCCCGGTGGTCCCATATATATATATGGGGGCCGCCCTAGGCACTAAGAGGGTCGCCCCTAGACTGACGCTTCGATTTTTGTCCTTTTGTGGGGAGGATTTATCTGGCTGAGCTGTATTCAGGTTTTTTTTTGGGGGGGGGGGGAAACTGAATTTCAAATTTGAATTTCAAATAAAACATTATTTTTGTTTTTATTTAGCAAAACTATTTTGTGTATTTTTTAAAAATATAGTTTTGTAGAAACGTGATGGATTAATAAGAAAAATTATTTTCTTGATCACTAATCATGTTTAATGATTTATTTGTACATACCTTATGTGATTTACGTCCGGTGTAAAACAATGTTCGTCTTGATGCATACTTGAGATGTCGATAGATGTTGATGCATGTATGCATTGATAATTTGTGATTACGAGTAACTTGTGTACTTTAGGTTATGTATTACAAGTCTCCCCCTTTTTGATGATGACAAACTATGTAAACTATAGCACATAGTAAAGTTTAAAAGTTACTCGTTTATACTCCCTTCTCCCCCTTTTGTCGAAGCAAAAAGGTATAGTGTGGATTATGGTTGGAGCATATAGGTTGGAGGTTTGAGAAGAAGATATGAAAAGAGGGTACGTGCTCTGGGTATATATGTTGGAGGAATGAGAAGAGGATAGGTGCTCCGAGTATATAGGTTTGAGGTATGAGGAGAAGATGTGAGAAATAAAGGTGAAGATTATTATGTGTTCCTTGGATAGTTTAGAAAAGGTCATGAGAGGTGAGGAGTAGGCAAGATAAGAGGGTAGGTACTTTGAGTGTATAGGTTGAAGGTATGAGAAGAGGACCTTAAGGTTGAGGGTGATTTTAAAGTGGAAAAGATGAAGTATTTGGAGTACGAATGAGCCCTTCATTGTATATGACAAACCCCGATCCTATCTTCCTATAAAGGTAAGCTTGCATCATCCCAGTCTTCTATCATCACAGTTTAACCAAATCTATGCTATTTAACCACATATCTCCTAGCTCCCCTTGCTTATTGTGTCTCCATGATAATATCATTCCTTGTATATTGACTTTAACGGATCCATAGATCAAATAAATTACCATCGATGCTCAAGAAGTTC
>BQNB010097635.1:0-25342 GCA_026074375.1 Tanacetum coccineum | reverse complement strand
CGTCTCTTGGTCGACTTGGTGGTTTAGGGATTCACTTGCATACCTAAAACTGAGTTTAGGGTCGTCTATTTATAGGGTCTAGAGTCGGTGTCGATACGGCATATCCAAGGTGTTGGATACGACGTATTGGAGTTTCTTGGAGTAGGGACCACGTCTGATATCTTCCAGAATATTTTATTCCTATATAGCTTGAATACGGCATATCGCCTTTCCTAGATACGGCGTATTAGGTCTTTAATCCATCGTGGTTATCTGTGAAGAGTAGGCACGGATGCGTCATATCTTCTTGATGGATATGGAGTATTGAGGTAAAATCAGTTGGTTCTTCTTCGTTGACCAAAATATTATATACGACGTATCATTGATGTGGATACGGTGTATCGTTGATGTGGATACGGCGTATTCTTCAAAGTCAGGCAATGGTCTTTTGATTCGTCAAAGTCTTGAATACGTCGTATAGGTCTAGAATAATACGGCGTATTTACTGTCAGATCAGTAAACTTTCTCGAACTCTTTGTTTATGCTCCAAAATGCGTGCCTTTTAGCTAATCTTCACCAAGTACTCCATAATTACTGCAATTCTTAAATACAAACGATTAAGTAACAATTATTTGCAATAATTAAACAAAATGGGTCAATTACATGGGACAAATGATGCTATAAAATAGACGTTATTTGATGTCATCAAAGACCAAAGTAGAATAACCCAAACTTGTGACTTATGTCTTGTACTATCCATGATAAAGAACGATGTAGAGAACTCGTGCTGCACCTTGCCGAATCTCTAAGTACTCTTATACTTTTCAACCAACCAACCAATAAATATAAGTAGTACGCCACCTCTTGACTAATTGCACAACTGAATGTGGTGATAGCTTACCATGTGAGTCATTAAGAACCAACGTATGTCTTTATAGATCTCACACAAATAACTATATTAGCCAAGTCATCATCATAACCAGTTATAAGATCAAACAAGTTATTTTAATAAGTCTTTATCTAGCCAACCCTGAATTTTAAGATATGATAAGACCACGAATCTGTGAAATTCCATTTCAACCTCAAATAATAATAATGAATCATTCCTGTAGTCAATTCTTGCAGTTAAATTCCAAACTAGCCCTTTTGAACGGTTTTCATGAATCTTAGATAAGGATCTTTTTTTTTGGTATACCTGGGTTTCTGACTCGACATTGCGAGCCGACTATTGATAATAAAATTCGGTTAAGTTATTGGACCAACCCATTCTACCGAAATTGATATACAACCCAAATTCGGATAGACCATTAACAACCCATTAATATTTTTGGTATCAAGAACTTTCAACCCAAATCCCTGTTAAGTCTAAACAAAAATCTCTTTCCAGCCCAATATTACCCATGCCATCCTATTATCGGTTATAGTCCAAAGACCATACTTAGCCCATTTTTGGTACCCTACCACATAGGGAAGTATAAAGAACTCCAACCCTAATCTCATAACACAACGCCCCCATCTCAATATAGTTCATCTTGTAACAGTTACACACTACCAGGCCTTATCTCTTCATAACAAAACAACATGAACAACAATAGAATAAATCCATCTGCTTCTTTAATCCAAACCGTATCATATCTCCCAAGAACAAAACATCATCTCAGTTACCAGACCCTAACCAAAAAACACCAGCCGCATCTACCAAAGCTTGAATCTTGAACACAAACAACCTATCGACATTTGGTAGTTTAATTCAAGACCAGACCCTTTCACAAAAACACGAGAATAACTACAACCCTTAATTAGTTTTTTCATGTCTTTGTTCTTCAAGGTCTTTTAAAGATCTAAGGTAGGTAATGTTTGTTCTTGTGCTTTTTCAGATCGAAACTAAGAAGGAATGAGGACACTCTTGAACTTGTTCACTCTTTTAAAGTTTTCAAATATTGAAAATAAGTGATGCTTCTTATAGATCGATGATGAACTTGTTCTCACTCGAAAGTCTTTTACTTTGGTAAATTTGAACGAAAATTAGATCAGTTAATTTTTAGTATGTTTTGTGTCTTAGGAGTTTGTTTGGAGATGGGTTGTGTTTTGACTGAGATGTTGAAAGGATTAGGATAGTTTTTATTTAATTGTGAAGTTTGAACAACTTTGTGGTCTTTCTTGGTTATGGATTGGTTGTGTTGATATTAACAAGAGCTTGATTGGTTGTGTTGATTTGGTTTTAGTCAATTGTTCATTCTCTTCCTCTCTTCTTCTTTTCTTTTTTGATTCGATATACATATGTGGTTAGTCAACCAAAAATGATTTTTGGTACACATTTGGTCACACCGAAAAACTATTTTGATTACACATTTGATCACACCGAAAATCATTTTTGGTTACAGATATGTGGTTTTTTGTAAATCTGTCACTGGTTTAGTCATAAAGTCCACCATCTGTCAATCGAGATAATGTTAACCGAATTTGACCACCGAATTTGACCACTAATTTTGACTATAGTTTGACGACCGAAAATCTTCAACCGAAATTGCACAATAGAAAAGTACAACTGAAAATGCTCAACAGAAAAGTACAATCGAAAAGTACAATAAGTAGTTTAGCATAAAAATAAGCATATTAAGCACAAGTAATTGCCATCGACTAACATACGATAAAACTGTAAGTAGTCAATCTTGGTTGCATAAAACACAATTGAAATTAGCACGAATAAGCGATTATAATCAGATCTAATTAATATGCCAAATCTAAACTAATAAGCTACAAATAAGCTGCTGAATAAGCTAAATAGACTGAATCTAAATCGAATAAGCTAAATAAGCTGAACCGAATAAGCTGAAAAAGCTGAACCGAATAAGCTGAAAAACATCACTAATCGCATTTGCTGATACCACTTGACAAATGATCGTTTTAGCAATATAGTGTATGTTTAGGTGTAAGTGTGTGTGTTTATTCTAGAGAGAGAAAGATTAGAAAGAGAATGAGGAGGAAATAAGAAATAGAGAGAGAAAGAGGGAGGAGGAAATGAGAAAAGATTAATTGAATTGCTTACTTTAACAAGTGAGGTGGATGGTATTTATACCTTTTACACAAGTGAGCTACTAGCTCTTGGCTATTAGCTTTTAGCTCTTAGCCGGGTCTCGTGACTACATTTCAGTCACAAGACCTTCACCTATCTATTACACATTCAATATTTATCTAAATATTACAATACTTAAGACTCTCTAATGATCGTCACTTTTTCATTCCTAACAATCTCCCCCTAAGGGGCGATCATTAAGATCTCTCTTTGATTGCATTAATGATCAACACTTTCTATTCCTAACAATCTCCCCCTAAGGGGTGATCACTGCAATATCTCTTGTGACCTTGATCTTTGATCTTTAATGCTTGTTGTCTCGAGTCTTGTTGTGTAATAATGGTCTAGTTCCAATCATGCTCTTGTAATCTTGATCTTTATCTTTAATTTTCTTTCGTCTTTTCCTTTGAGATCTTTTCGTTTCATCATTACTTGCCGTGAATCTATCTTGATTTGTCTTTTAAAGCTTCCGACCAACATACTCAAACTCTTCTTGATAGCTAACATTCTTTCTTATGTGGAAATTTTCTCTTGATCATAAGCTTGATGATTTGAGAAAGTCCTTTGATTTATTAGAGTTGCAAAAGTGTATCTTTATCTTTGAGTATGAGTTATGAAGGTATGAATATGACGGTGTACTTGCTTGTGACAGGTAGAGATGTTGTTGAAGATAAATATAGCAATATCAGCGCAGTAACAATCTCTCCCATCAATCTTGTAACATCGTATGAGATCTTGGTAATCCAACAAACACTTGAGTAAATTAAGGAAATGTTGTTTGTGTTTTCGAATTTTTTTTTCAAAGAAACACAATGACTACTAGATCACTTAGATTGCTAGTTAACACTAATTTGAATCATTAAGCAATCATTTTTAAATTAGTGACCTACGTTCAACGTTAGCTTAATGTTAGCAATTGTAGGATTTCCGTTCAATCATTATGAATACTTTGTTTAAGTATCACTCTTGAATGTTCCGTGCAATGTCAATAAGACATGCAATGTTACAAAGACATATAAGTAACTCTTGTACTTTTTGTATCATTGATGTTTAATATAAATGTACTTTTGTGTCTTGTTTTAGATTTATGATTCGATCTCATTTAGCTCTAGAATCAATTAGTGCATTTTGGTTTTAGTGATCAAAGGCTAGAGCAGACTGCCACCTTTTTAATATCAACATTCTAGGAGTGAGAAGTCGATAGATAATGTGTTAATCTCCGTATGAATTAAAACAGTATTCTTTTGAGAGAAACTTGAGTGGCTGGGAAGGGTTGTGCATTGCATCACTAGGTCCATGACGTCTTTCTTTAATACCAAATATCATCTTTGTGATATTCTATAGATTATGTATTAACCTGGTTTCTGCCTTAAGTGTATGGAGGGCTTGTTTCTTTTCACCATTTACATAACTTTACTTTTTCATTCTTCAACCCCTTCAATGTCTACCAAGATGTCATTACTATCATCATGTTGTGATTGTTTCGATGATAGTTCATGCCTTAGTTAACATTATTCCCATTTCCATTCAACTTCATCATACTTAAGGACATCTATTCTATTTATGGAATGTCCTTGGGTAGATCCCTCCGGTTCTGGTTGGATCATGGGATAATACCTAACCTTACCACCTTATTACTGAATTACTCCCCTTACACATTTGAAAAGCCAATGTTATGATTGGTTTTATGCATAACCAAGATGGGATCATGAAGAATCATTCGCACTAGTAGCTTGCTTGGAAGCCGCCAAGATATTCATAGCCTATGTTGCATACAAGCCATTCACAGTCTATCCGATGGATGTCAAAACTGCCTTTCCTAACGATCCTCTAAAAGAAGAAGTGTATGTCAGTCAGCCGGATGGATTCATTGATCCAGATCATCCAGAAAGAGTATATCGTCTCAGGAAAGCACTTTATGGGCTAAAACAAGCTCCAAGAGAATGGTACAATGACCTCTCTAAATTTCTGGTATCTAAACATTTTACTAAAGGTACAATAGACCCAACCTTATTTACGATAATATACGGGGAATACATTTGCTTGTGTAAATTTACATAGATGACATAATTTTTGGGTCAACAAACCTAAAATATTCAAAACATTTTGAAAAGCTAATGCAAAGCAAATTTAAAGTGTCTATGATGGGGGAAATGAATTTCATTCTAGAACTTCAGACCCACCAATCCCTATGAGGTATCTTTATCAATCAGTCTAAGTATGCTTTGGAAATCCTAAAGAAGCATGGTATGGAAAAATATGATAGCATTGGTACACCAATTAAGCTGGATGTTGACTTGAGTGGTACACCCGTAGATCAAACGAAATATCATAACATGATCAGGTCACTCATGTACTTGACAACTAGCTGACAAGACTTAGTGTATGTAACGTGTCTTTGTGCACGTTATCAGGCAAGGCCAACTACAAAGCACCTCAAGGAGGTTAAACATATCTTTCGGTACGTAAAGAGGACCATACATATGGGACTATGGTATCCGAAGGACATCGGTTTTGAACTGACGGATTTTTCAGACGCTGACTGTAACAATCCATATTTTAGGTCATTTACATCAATAAACTCTCGACTATTTATTTTGAGAATTTACGCGTTTACTTTTAATTTCACCGTTAAGTTAAATTGTGTAAACTAAAAATCAATAATCAACGTAAACCGGCAATAAATAAATAAAAGTTTACGTCAAATAAGTGTTATATTATTTTTACGAAGATAATTTACAACTTTTCATATTGTATTTTTATACTTTACGTAAAACGTTTACGTTTAGCATTTTGGAAACCTTTTTGCATGCATGTAAACCATTCTACCCATCTATACTTAAACAAATACCCACAATTATACCAAATACCAAAAAATTTATAAAATCCTTACCCATTAATCCCTATATAACCGCCCCCTCCCATTTTATACATACAACACCCACTAACTTACCTTTGCTTATTTAACATTATGTCTTATCCCTTGGATTATCAATAAGCTTTTATCCTCTATGTTTAAGCCACACTTTTGCCTCCTTTGATCATAATCACATGCCACCATCACACCAAGGATTAAGCTCCCAATGTTTTTCCCTTTATAAACTACAAGACTTCTCATTATTTACCAAAGCAAAAATCAACAAAAACTCTTCTCTTCTTATATCCGGCCATAAAATAAGAACAAGAAACAAATTGGTTTTGATTTTCTAAGCAAGGATTGCAAGTATTTAAAAGGGTTTTAGGTTAGTAACAAACATTTGGGTTTGATTTAGGTTTAGTTGTGTTCATTTCATTCTCACCATTCACACAAGGTTCATACATTTTCCTTATACTTCCATTCTATTTTTCTATACATGAACATCTTATATATCTAGTTATATCACCACTTAGTTTTATATTTTAACAAGTTTACAAGAAAAATCAAGATTTATATATATACAAGTAAATACTTACACATGGTGAAAATGATTTACATACATGTTAGAACACTAGAAAATATTTATTTTGGTATATTACATGGACTAGATAATTTATTTAACAAGTTGTTTAGTTATTTGTTCATAAAATAGTTTATAAAGTTTTATAATTTATTTGTTGTTCTTGACATTTTAAATATATAAATGAAGTGAAATGGATGGGACTAAATTAGTGGATATTATTTATACAAAAGATGTTGTAATGGTAAAATTAGTGGACTTGTAATGTTAAAAATGTAGTAAGAATCATAAACTAAAAACATATATATGTAAATAGGGAAAGCTGACTTATTCTGGTTTGACACGGACTTCGAGACAAAATCAAACATTTAAAATATGAAAATATGTCTTAATACGATTCCGTGCATATAAAGAACTCAAAAAACAAACGTAAAACGAAGATATTATGAATTTTTAAAGTTTACTGGCACTATAAATACTTTGACAGCTTTTCAGGAAATAACGGGGCCTGATCAGAATTTAAATCGTGTTTTTGAGGGCTTTCGGGTCCAAACCGGCTTAAGTATATAAAACTAGAAAGTTGCTCGGAATGATATTTTGCTATAAGAACGCGAGTTCCTAAGCCTAAAAGTGTATTAACATTGAGATAACCATCATTAAAACTAGATAACTTTTTATATAAAATTTCCTGCACACTTTTATAAAATATAGATGCCGATTGGATTTTTATTTGGTGTTTACGAGTGTTTTCGGGTCCGTTTGGACTATAAAAACCTTAAGAAATAACATCGTAACATTTATATAATATTCACACGCGTTTAAAAACTTTATAAATATTATTTACGAATTTATTTAAACTATATATTGTGACACTTTAGAAATAATAAAAATAGTAGATCGTGCGTAATTGACTATCATCAATTATCGGACTAATAGAATCTGCTACGAGTATATACACTTAGTCATTAAACGACAAACGTAACGTAAACATTATTTTAACTTATAAACTAAAATTATTAGGTGGTGATCTAACATATTAAAATACATTGTTGTATTTATTTTCAAGTACATATTTCTTATTCGACCTATATTTAATTAGGTTGCATTCCGGTTATTTATGCCGACTCTCATTATTGATTTATTCATACATCCATTCCATTACTTGAGGTGAGTTTATAGCCGTGCTTTACTTGATTAACAATATTTTACAAATCTCGGGGATGAGATACATGCATTGTTTTACAATTAGACGCAAGTACACTTTTAAACAAATTACGGACTTGTCTAAGTAGCGATAACCCACTATGCCCATTATCATGAACTGTTAATTACTTGGTGTAAGCACGAGTGTTATAAATAGATATATTTGGGATTGACATCCCCGTTCGGGTGAGTAGCGCTCACTAGTTTCGGCGGACCGAACTAACAGACGTATACCATGTTGGATTTAGATGTTACGGGTTGAACATCTACACGGGCACAATTATTTGCATTAAATTGCACACATACAAGTCGTAGCTTCAGTGTCATGAGCGTAGTGCAGTCATAATTACATTTTGTGATATTGTATGTGTTACATTATTACACACTTGAAATCTTGCGGTCCCACTTTATCAATTACATAAACCTATGAACTCACCAACTTTATGTTGACACTTTTAAGCATGTATTTCTCAGGTGAATAAGATGCTAGACGTTCTTGATGTGCATTGGAGTCCAAATTTTACAAGATTACATTCATGGATTTCTTCTTGTATTCAAATTACCAAATCTCGTTGTGTTATTTTAAGTCTTTCATTTTGATGCAACTTTGGGACAAATGTTATAACAATTTCAATTAAATCAACCAGATTATCTTTCAAACGACTCATTTAGAGGTCGTTCTCTTATATCTTGTGCTATTGTATTATGAAGTAACACTCCCGGTTACCTTTCCGCTGCGACCGATTTTAGGGGTGTTACACTGACTACGCATGTTGTCTTGATACGTGTAAAAGCGCTTCTGGTGGAATTTAGTTCCTAGGTGATAAGCTCGTAAGTTGGTCATCCAAGAAGCAAGATTGCACAACAATGTCAACTGCAGAATCTGAGTATGTATCTTTATCTGCAAGTTGTGCTTAAGTCCTTTGGATGATAACTCAACTTGCAGATCATGGCTTCCACTTTAACTAAATACCTAGGTATTGCGATTCAAAGTCCGCCATGGCCATCTCGTGCAACCTGGTTCAGCATTCCCGTGCTAAGCACATTGTTGTTCGTTTTCACTTCATCAAGGAATAGGTTGAAAGGGGTATTGTTGAATTATAATTTGTTAAAACTGAATACCAGTTAGCCAACATGTTTACAAAATCTCTTTCGAAAGAAAGGTTTGAGTACCTAGTTGGATGACTCAGTATGAGATGTTTGACTCCAGAAAAACTTGAGCAACTGGCAAATGAATCTGCTTGATTTATCAAACATTGAATGATTAACGAATGAATTACTTAACTTCAATGTAACATGAGAGTATATGAGCAACCAATGACATAAAAGACCTAAAAATCATTTATAATATCATCTCTAAGTCTCCAAACTTTTCCACACACGTAAATGAAAATAATGCCCGAATATATATAGAAAAGTGGTCGTGACGGCGTCAGGTTATAGCTGTCACGTCGTCACATCGTCGATCTCGAATTAGGGTTTTCTTCGCCGCCTTAGTTTGACGCCGCCATAAATTCTTGTGATGCCGTCACCGTGTAGACGTGATACCGTCAAGGAGACCTTCAGGATTCTCTGAGTTTTCAAACTTGCATTTATTTTAACACTTTCTAGGCACTTATGGTGAAGGTGTCAAAAAGGTGGTCGTGAAACTAAAAAGTTTTATTTTGTCTTGTTTCTTCTCCAAATCGAGCCCAAATCACGTGTATTCCATCCAAGTGCTTCCCAAATGCTAAAAACACAAAAAGAAAGGATTAAGTACAATATATGAGCATATTTGCATGATTTTAGAGGTTAAATGACCCTGAAAAAATGTATAAAATAACACCTCATCAGCTTTTTTTGACCACTTTTCCACCATTTTAGCTAACTTTCTCCACTTTTTATAAACTTCCACTTGATCCATAGGATAAAATACTCTACCAAATGCAAATTTAGGTAAATCCATGCACTCACTTTGGTTATAAGAAGCCTTCTTCATTCATCATGCTACTTACACCTCTCATCATCTTCAACCTCGCTTCATCAATGGCTTCTCCTCAAAGTTCTTCTACAAACATTTCAAAGAAACCTATAATTACCGTCAAACCAATATGGAAGAAACCTATCCTTATTGATCTTACTCAAGAATATGATGATGTTAAAACACCATCACCTACTAGTATGCCACATTCACCGACTCCATCAAATGCACCTCTCAAAACACCTTCTACTAGAGGAACATCATCATCATCATCCATACCATCAAGACCAAATTCATCACCTTTTCACTCCTCACAACCCATTAATCTATACATTAAAGATCTCATGGATACCCCTCCAAGGGTTGCTCATCCACTTCCTACACAAACTCACCAACCCATGGATATCACTCCTTCACTTTTACCCATACGTCCCTTGGACTATGTTTTTTCTTCTCCATCACTATCATCAACTAAACTTAGTTGATCTTCATAGAGCAAATTGCTTGTGTTGTCTACATAATCTCAATCTCATTCTTGCCTTGAGGGATGAGATCCATTTCATGTTTTCTTACATTGAACAACACATCACACCACCTTCCACACCAAACTCTCCAACACCAAAATAAACATCTAGTTTGGTTAGTTTGTCATTTTAATACAGATTTGAACCACCTTTTTGTTGAAGAAGCAAATCGTAGAAGTCCTACAAGTCATTTAAAATAGTATTATGCTTCTTTTCTATGTTATATGGTTCTTGTATTATCATACTTTTTAGTATGATATTTCTTTATGTTTAATGCATGTCTTTTTAATATATCTCATGGTTGTGGTGATTATTGATTGGTTTATTTTTTGCTTGTATGATTAGCCACTTTGTTATATTTATTTTTTGGTTGTGAACTTGCTAGTAGTTAGATATATTGCATTTGTACTCTAACTTGTTTTTGTAGCACGTTATCATAGCTCGATTCTTTTGTGCCCTCAACAAGGGGGAGCACACATCAAGGGAGAGCATTTACATCATCATATTTTTATCTCCACACCGACGACACTTTTTGATTCAACAAAAAAGGAGAGAAATGGGAATAAACTCATACTACTAAAAACTTTTAAACTTTATTTTTACATATAATGAGTTTATATTTTGTAATCATCAAAAATGGGAAGATTGTTAATACAAATAATATCTAAAAACATTATTTATATTTTTTGACTTCTTTACGTTTTGATAAAAAAAATGTAGATACATTCTACATCAAAATAATGGTAAACAAATTATTAGTCGTAAATTTACATTTCAACGTAAATCACTAAAGGTATGAACAAACAAACATTAAACTTGATGGATGATCAAAGAAATAATTTTTTTGTCTTACACTTTACATTTTTATAAATGTAACAAAAACATTTTTACACAAATGATTAGACAAAGTATTTTTATATATTTATGAAATGTTTTATTTGGTATTTATTTGTTATTTATTTGAAAATTCAAATCTGGTCTACTTCCCCTCAAAATAAGTCCTACATTCACCAAATAAACATTTCACCACAAAAAGACAAAAAATAGAGCGTCTGTCTGGGACAGCTCCTTTAATTATTAAGGGAGTTGTGGAACCGTCCTAGGTGACGACCAGTTTTTTGTTGCCTATGAATACTGGATCATTTTTCACTCAAAATTATCCTTTTGCACACATTTTTTTCTGATCAAAATCAGTCCTTAATCCCTCATTTCTTTGATCATTAAACTTGTTTAAGCTTGTTTTTAAGTGATCCAATCACCCATTCAAGTGCAACAGAAGAACACACGTAGTCGTCAAAATACAAAGTGTTATATAGTAGTTTGTGCATTCGTAACACTTGGTACATTCTAGTTGTATATTATTGTACATCAACCTCATAATCTCAAATCTTGTTTAGTTGTTAGATCCGGTTAGTATTTTAGTCCTGAGAATACGTGAGTGAGTGGGTTAGTATTTTAGTCCTAAAAACACACTTGTGAGTGAGAGATTGGTTCTAGCTAGATTAGAACTCGACATTTAGCTTAGTGTCGAAAATTAGTGTAACAAACGTTGTACGGTTTTCTCCGCCTGAAGGGAGTTTGTTGACATAGTGAAGTGAACTCTCGAGTTGGGTACTCAAGGAGTGGAGTAGGGCGAAGAAGAGCTTCTTTACCAAACCACTATACATCTTCGTGTTATGATTTGATCTTTCTAACTCTTTACTATTGGCTTGTCTTTTATATTTCATTGTTATTATTGTTTGTTATCTTGTCTTGTGTTCATATTGTTATTGATTTATCTTAAGTAACTCTAATCTAAAAGTTTTCGAAAACTCATTTTAAAACGTTAAAAACGGTAAAACTATTCACCCCTTCCCCCTTCTAGTTTTCTACACAAACACCAACAAATAACGGTTTCTCATAAATGAGGCATATCATAAAAGAAAGGTCGCACGCATCAACACAACATATAAAATAAATTATTGTAAACAACATAAATACGAAGAGCTTAACTTCCCTCACGATACGTTCTTAACAACCCTTAAACATCTTCAACAAATCCCTACAATCTCCAAATGTACGATGTCCGCTCTACCAAAGGGGTATCTAATATTAACATATTAACACAACAATACGCAAATACATCATACATTATTCGGCGACTATGAAAGGCACAAACTATGTATTTTGACCACAACATATGCATTCTTCCAAATACACAACAACTCAAAACAAAGTAAAGTCATCTAACGTGAAAATACATAATCTATTTTTACAAGAAAGCAAAAAACAAAACATCAACATACATATACATACATTAGTAGTCATGCAACAACAATTTCATTTACAATTGGATAGCCTTAGAAACTAATAAAGAAAAACTTGTCAACTTGCATTCCTTTTAACATTGAACCGGAAATCATCCAAAAAAATAAGACGACATGCATGAAGCATCTTCTACACGTTTACTTTACCACTAAGTATCTCATGGGTCTCACTCTCTTACCACAATTCTGCATCTATAAATTAATTTATCTAAACAAAGAAACGCATATATCCACGGACAGGGACGGAACTTGAGCGGTTTTACGAGGGGGGCCGAGACGAAAATCATAATGTATATATACAAAAAAGAAAGACAAGAAATACGCGATAACTCACAAAATAATTTAAGATTGGGAGAATGGGAGATTGGTAGGAGTTGCAGAGAGGGTTTTTAGTTGTTTCGTGTTTGGTAAAGAAACAAAATGTAAAAAAAGAAAATTAATTTGCATTTGACGTTACTTTCGAGGGGGGCAGAATGTAATTTTTTTCTAATGTATATCTACATAGTACAAAATTGGTACTTATAAGCAAAATTTTTTGGGGGGCCACAACCCCCCTTGGCCCTTTATATCTTCCGTCCCTGTCCACGGATCCGCTAATATATAGAAATTAAGAAAAGAAACTGAAAAAACCGCATGTCAAACAATCGGATTGTCAGTGTTGAACATCGAAACCACTAAACATTCACCACTGCCTCAAATTTAACCCAAATATATTTGAAGATAAATATGAGATTTGCATGTACTTTAGTCTTGTGTGGATTTTAAAGAGTAATTAGGATTTAGACACATAGCTTTCAAAAGAGACACGTTTGTAGGCTTCTCTAGCAAGCCACGAAACTCACCCACCTGGTTTATAAGGAAGACGGGCCAAGAGAAAAAAAAATGAACCCAATAATCAAAATGGCCCAACAACCACCAAAACCACATGCAATAACACAAAACGACCGCATTAACCGCAAAACGACGTCGTCCGCACCCTAATGAATAATAGGTTAATTATATATCAAAGTATTTTTCATATAAATATAGAATGTGATTACGTCATTACTTATATTTTCTTGCTTTACACTTGTGGATTTTTAATTCAGATTTGGTGAAGTGTTGTCTAGAAAAGCCACTTGAACTTAAATCAGTTGGATAGCATGAACATTGTATTCAAATCCAAGATTATTGATGATGAAGTGTGCATTAGTTGAGAAAATGTTACAACAAATAACATAAAAAAGCAACAAGCCCTCGAACTTAAATCGAGCCGAACATAACCGAGCTCATTTAGCCATAGAAGATCCAAACGGTCTACAAACGACCTACTATCGTTTAATCCGATACACAGAAGAGGAATACATATATGATTCTCAAAATATTACCATAATCACTTAATAGAAGCTTATATAGTACGAGTAGTTATAATTGTTAATGGGAAAAGAATCAATAATTAGCAAGCTTATATGTTCTTGTTACTTGATAAATAACCAAGCAGAGTGTGGTCAACAAATCAAGGTTGACCAAGAAGTGAAGGTTTGTAGAATGCATGGCTCTGAGCAATTTCGATTCTTTCACGTGGATCGTTCAATCTTTCATCTCTAAGTGCCTCAAGAATCGCTAGTGAATCTTTTTCCCTGAAGGGAATGAAACCATAGATCATGGTGTCAATTAGTATTCACTTTAACATTTGGTTACTGGTTAAACTACATGTAAAGTGGAACATTGGTAGCTTTTATGAGGCAACATGTTTACAAAAAAAGTTACCTCTTTATTAGTATCTTGTACAATGTCTTTAAGATGGGGCACAACTCGACAGGTGCAACAGACTTCTTCTCATTTGGATGCGATACACTTAAACTTGATTGACTTAGAAGCTCAAAAAATGCTCCCACTGCAGACACTCCCTATAAACCAATACAGAAACGAAGAACATTAAGCGGTAGAAGACGTGGCAAAATGGGTGGGTCTGGTGATGAGTAAAAATGTATTTTCAAACACGACCCTTATGGGTCAGGTTAGGTTGACCCATCAACGCTTACTTCCAAATCTATTCAGACTTTTACAGATAAATAATACATTATATATTATGACACTGGCCCAAACGGGTGGGTCGGGTGGGGTACCTGGATCATCCCTTTACCACTGATGCTGTCACCCATATCGAGGCTCAGTTCCCCTTTAGCAATCATTTGCCCGTACCATGCGTTACGTCCTTTTAAGAGTGTCACATACGTGTCTGCAAGCAACGGGCCTGCAAGCTTCTCTGGCTCTTCAGTTAATAAATGTGTGATGAATATCATTTCTGATGTGCAGTGTGCAAAATACACTGATTTGCTTGTAGCACTTTCATTTGTCAGACTTGCTACCATTCCTGAATGAATCAAAACAACAAAGAAAGTGTTCGCTTCTTGTTAAAAGTTTACCATTCATCTCTTATAAAGCTATAGATAACATAGTGTATTGTAAACTAATCTGTATAAGAACCGTAGCTTGTTGGAAGTTTAAGATCATAAACTCTTCATACAGTTTCATAGTACTGATGTAATATGTAATTCTAGTCTAGTTTAAGTTTAGCACGCCTGTTGTACATATGAAAATAAAGGCTGCACGAATTCTAATCTGGGCCAAAGGCCAACAGACCCATTAGATAGTTAGTTAAATTAGTTATTTGACAGTTATTTGTGGAAAGTCACATCTGTTGGTTCAAACGAACCATCACATCTTTTCACATAAGACACCTCTTAGTATGTTATAAATAGGATTGTATGTATGACAGTTCAAATTAATCAAAGTACTTTACAGATATATCTTGTGTTACTTTCCCTCCAAATTCTGTCTTTGCATACTGCACTTACATATACACTGCATATCAAAATCCTTTTTTCTCTTTTGTTAATCAACATGGTAAACACAAACACTTTCTTGGAGAACAAATGGTCAAGGCCAAGTTCTAGTGCCTGTGGCCTTCCTAACATAGCTATGCAAGGTGTACAAGAGTAGAACACAAACCAATGTTGTTCTGATATTTTTCTACGAAAGGCATGTGCTTAATGTTTGGTGGTTGGTTATATAAAGGCATAATTTTACAGTTTAATTTGTATGGTCTTAAGGTTCATGATGAACAATCTGTAATTTCTTTTTGCGCTAGTTTAAGATCTCTGCGTCAAACAGTATGCATATATAGGGAACTGCACAAGCAGCTGGTTTACAATGGCGCCTCACTTATTTATCCTAAATAAACTGTAAAATTCCATACAAATACATGGAAAATACTAGTATATGGAAAGTATAAAGAGTCTTACCAGCTCCAATTGCATAAACATTTTTCAACCCTCCCATGACTTCATGTGTGACGAGATCGCTATTGTCCCATACAATGAAATGAGGTTGCCTTAGAAACTTTGCAAGTGGTATCCTCCATTTTTCACCCCCACAGATTCGAGCATTAGCATACTCCTTATTGTATATCTCAGAAGCAATATTCGGTCCACCAAGATACAGAATATTTTCCTTCGGAACTCCAGCTACAAACAAAGAAAACAATTGTGATTAACATAACTATCGATTCAAAATTCCAGAAATAACTAAAGGTTAAAAAAAGCTTACTTGCTCGACTGATCATCTGAGTCGGCGTAATTATATGAGGAACAGGGTCTAAAGCAGCTTCTATTCCCTTCGACAAGGAGATAATTATAGGCGGAGTAATCCTCTCCTTCCAATAATTCCTAATCTCTTCAAAAACCTCACGTGTTTCAGTTGAAGGTAATCCATTAATCACAATATCAGCATCCCAGACCGCTTCTTGCAAATTAGTCACAACTTTCATGGGACTGAGAGGCGTATCCACCATATTCAAACAAAACCCGTCTTTCAAAATCTCATCAGCATAAAGAATCCTGTCACCTAATCTCGCTTCAACATACTTTAGATACGCACACCGCCTAATCAACCTCCTCAACACATCTTCCCTTGAATTAATCACTTCAAATAAGTGTTCAGCGGTTGCTCTATCAACCGCTCTCCCACCCCTTCTCCATATCCTTATTTGAACCTTATCACGAAACTGACCATATGAATCTTGAAGCAATGCTGCAAAAACACTTCCCCATGCACCCGCGCCAACTCCAACGATTTTCAACAAATCATCATCAGATTTTCCAAGAACACGCCGAAACTCATCTAGCTTGTCCTCTAAACCATTACTAATAGAAATCACCCCATTTGAATATAAGCTCGGCATCATAACCTCAATATTTCCCACCATAGCTCAAAATGTCACTTTGTGCTAACTAATAACAAGAACCCACCTCTAATCTTTAATTAAATCCACCTAAAATGGCAACGCTTTTTTTGCACAAATTAATAAACTTTATTAACAACCACCCATTCTAACACTATAATTTCCCAACTGTGTTATACTTAATGATTTAAGGCATATTGGTGAAATTCCCACCTAAATTATAGCTACCCATTTTATGGGTCATTCACCTATACTTCCATAAAATAAAATCAAATAAAATCCAACAATATACTTCTCTTGAGTGTTGACTTAATATTAAACAACGATAAAAGTCAACATGCATAAACAAAGTTAGCTCATCTGTCTAACCATATACATTTATACAAGCTTATAAACAAGAAATAAGCATGAAGTGAAAATAATGCACTTTCAAGATTGCAACAACTACATTTAATGTAGATAAACAAAACCCTTTAGCCATTTTTATCAAATAAGTTAATGAAACATGTTATGAGAGTTAATGAGTATGGTTGTGAATATATGAAGTGGTTAGAGTAAATAATGCATTGATGATGATGATGATAATAGATTGAAAAAGGTGCCAAAGTTTCCATAATAAATTATTAAGGATGGGTTTCTGGCAGTGGTCATTAATATGGGAGGACAAGGTGGTTGAATCATACTAGTTCTGCTTTCTTCTTTGTTTGAAAAATGAAAACTATATTGATCTTTGAACTCTTTTTGCATGTTTTTTGTTTTTTCTTTCGTATGGTAAGTGTTTGTTTTTAACGAAATAATAGTTGTTAGGAATAATATTACAACAATATCGAAGATTACAATAAACGTGATTGAGGCTTGCAAATCGCAGTGTCCTAAAACAGAATTTCGTCTATACAACATCTGTTTTGAGGATACAACAATCAATTCAAGAAAAACTTGAATCTATCGAATCTAATATAGCTTCATGATGGATTTGGAGAGTATTTTATGTGTATATGATGATCAAAATGCTGGAATGATGTCCCTATTTATAGGGAGACTCGTGACTCTCCAAACGCTCACATTGCCTCACCAAAAGGTACAATTAGCGACGACTTAGCGACAGAAAAACCGTCGCTAACTGACACGAACAGAAGCAGACGCAATGGTTCGCATAGTGACACCCTTTTAACATAAATAAACGCCAGAAATTCGAACAAACGCGTCTTTACAATTGTAATGGTTCATTAGCAACGGTTTTGTGACAGAAAAACTGTCGCTAATATCCATTAACACTTTACATGTTCAAACAATACCCCACATTTTATATTCAAACATCAATAATACCCCACCTTTGAATATAAAATAAGATAATTTAAAGTTACTTATTATTCTATTTTCATCAAATGTAATATGATATGTATCAGATAAGATGTCTTTTGGACTTGAACCTTTCCTAGTGAGTACTTATCGGATCTACTTTATGGATAGTGTACATAAGTCTTGAACTAGCCACGTTGTATAGTAAATCGAGACAATAAGTATCACACATATCATATCTATGCTATAACAGATTCTTACCATTGTGTTCATTTCGGTCGTGAACATATCCTTATTCATGAGAATTTTAGAGAACTCAGCCATCTGGCTCCTAAAGATGCGATCACACATCAATCTCGTATAGGTAATGCCAATCAAGAATATTCAGTAGTATTCCGATGTAAAAGCCATTAGCATTATTAAGAATTAAAATTAAGCCATTAATCATCAACGGATAAACACACAAAAATTCATCTTAGGAATGGGCATACCATGCTTTACTCAACTAGTTTTCCTATTGAACCTAGACCATATGATCTCCAATTTTGCTAGGTTAGGTTTTCGCCGAGTAAACACTCATTGTGTTGGCTTTAAGCCCATACCCCTCGAAGTAAATATGACTTGTTCTTTACAAAGGCCTTTTGTCAAAGGATCAGCTATATTTTCCTTTGACTTTACGCAGTCGATGGAAATGATTCCATTTCTTAACAAGTCCTTTATCGTATTGTGGCGACGTCTTATATGTCTTGACTTACCATTATAGATGTGATTCTTTGCTCTAGTAAGAGCAACCATACTATCAAAATGTATACACACAACAGTCACGGGTTTTAGCCATAAAGGAATACCCTCTAGAAAGCTTCTAAGCCATTCAACTTCTTCAGCGGCTTTGTCTAAAGCTACAAATTCTGCTTCTATAGTTGAACTTGTATTCACAATTTGTTTAGATGATTTCCATAATATAACAGCCCCTCCAAGTGTAAATACATAGCCACTTGTGGACTTGCTTTCATTATGGTTGGACATCCAATTGGCATCACAGAATCCTTCTAACACAGGAGGATAATTAGTGTAATGTAACCCATAAGTCATTGTATGCTTAAGATATTGAAACACCCTAACCAGTGCATCCCAATGATCTCTACCAGGGTTATGTGAGTATCGACTAAGTCGACTTATACTATATGCCAAATCTGGTCGTGTACAATTCATTATATACATCAAGCTTCCTAAAACTTGTGTATATTGTAACTTAGATACACTTTGTCCTTTGTTATTCTTTAGTTGGACCTTAAGATCAAAGGGGGTTACAACTGGTCTATCATCATAGTGCCGAAATTTCTTAAGGGTTTTCTTAATGTAATGAGATTGGGTAAGGATGTATCCATTGGAATTCTTTTGAATTCTAATACCAAGAATGACAACAGCTTCTCCTATGTCTTTCATATCAAATGAAGAATGAAGCATTTTCTTGGTTTAGTTAATGACATCCATATTTGTTCCCATAATAAGCATATCATCTACATATAAACAAATAATGACAAATGCATTTTTGTGTTGTTTAATATAAACACATTTATCACATTCGTTTATTTCAAATCTGTTTGATAAAAGAGTGTTATCAAACTTTTCATGACATTGCTTTAGAGCTTGTTTAAGGCCGTAAAGAGATTCAATCAACTTACAAACCTTATGCTCTTGACCTTTGAAAACAAACCCCTCGGGTTGTTACATATAGATTTCTTCATCTAATTCACCATTTAAGAACGCAGTCTTCACATCCATTTGATGTATAATCAGTTTGTGAATTGCTACTATAGCAATCAATGTTCTTATAGAGGTTATCCTTGTAACCGGTGAATAAGTATCAAATAAATCTTGACCTTCTTTTTGACGGTATCCTTTGGCTACTAAACGAGCCTTATACTTCTCTATGGTACCATCAGGTCTTAGTTTCTTTTTGAAGATCCACTTATGGCCTATTAGTTTATGTCTTGAAGGTAGATCAACCAATTTCCATGTATTGTTATGTACAATTGAGTCTATTTCACTCTGAATAGCCTATTTCCAATAAGGTGCTTCTGATTACTCCATAGCAGCCTTATACGTTTGTGGTTCTTCATTAACAATATACGTCATATAATCAGGTTTAAAGTTTTTATTGACTTTTGCATGCTTACTTCTTCTAGGTTCGGCATTCTCTTGTGGAACCTCAGAGGTATTGTCTCTTTGATCTTGAGACAACTCATCATCTAATACTCTTTTTCTTGGATTTGAGATTTGTTTATCTTTATCCTCATAAGGAAATGTATTTTTAAAGAATTCTGCTTCGGCAGATTCAATAATTGTGTTGTTGCTTATGTCCTCTACATTGGATTTGTAAACCAAGAACCTATAAGCAGCACTATTTTTCGCTGGACCAAGATAAACACAGTCAACCATTTTTGGTCCAAATTTGGTTCTCTTTGGTAAAGGTATTTGAACCTTTGCCAAACAACCCCACACTTTCATCCTTTTATAAGATGGTTGCTTTCCTTTCCATAATTTATGTGGACATTTGTCACTCTTTTTATGAGGAATTTTATTTAATATTGTGTTTGCAGCAAGACATGCTTTACCCCAAAGACTATGAGGAGACCCTGAAGTAATTAAGATTGAATTAATCATATTCTTCAGTGTTCTATTCTTACGTGCAGCCACTCCATTTTGTTGTGGAGTGTATGGGGCTGTTATTTGATGTACAATACCAAATGTAGAACAAAATTCAGCAAAGTCATTGGATTCATATTCTACTCCTCTATTAGACCTTAGAATTTTGATCTTTTTGTCTAGTTGATTTTCAAATTCTGCTTTATATGTCTTAAACATATTCAAAGCTTCATCTTTGGTATTTATTAAGTACACATAACAAAATTTACTGCAATAAAGTAATATAATAATTATTTTCTCCTCTTTATGGAGTTGCTTTGAATCACATAAATCGGTATGTATTAAACCAAGTATTTCATTTGATTTTTCTATAGGTTTATGTGAATGACTTGTGAATTTAGATTCCACACAGATCTCACACTTAGATATTTTATCCTTAGAACATTTAGGCAACATGCCTAAGTTTATCATTCTTTGCAAGGAACAAAAATTAACATAGCCTAATCTAGAATGCCATAAGAAAGAAGGATCAATCATGTACATTGAAGCAGTGCTAGTGCTAGCGGAATAAACAAGAACAATAATGCTATTCAACAAGGTTTTCTTTATTCAAACGAATAACTAATACACTATTCGACTTTAATCAGTCGACTATGCTATCTAGATAACTAACTACTAATAAGCTAACTATTAGACTCTCATTGGAGAGATCTAACTGTGATGGATACAAAAACTAATCACCCTACCAATCCCTCTTTTATAAAAACTAGAGAATAGCTGGGTTTTTACAAGAAAACCTAGCTTTGATATGAAGCTAACTTAATATTGCACATTAAGTCCTTGTTGTTTCATCTTTCTTCTTTTCTTCATATGTGGTTTTGTAATCATCAAATCTCAAAACCCAACAATCTTCCCCTATTTGATATTACAAAACAATCTTCATGTATGAAACAATCTTCAAAGCTTCCCCTTGAAATAAGATCTTCTTGTACATGTCACCACTTTAAAATAAGCTGCAAACCATATAGTCTTCTTCCCCTTTTTGTAATCATCTAATAGGGGTCTTATGTAGATAAGCAACTTGTGAACACTTCCCCTTAAGTGGTACATGTAGATGGTTAAACATGTTAACAATAAGCTTCTCCTGAAAGTATGCTAACCATCTCTTGAATCTCGAACTCAGTAGGCTCCAAGTAGTAATTATTGATGAAGGAAAATGAGTATAACCCATATGTTGAAGAAGTAGAATTTTCCAAACTTGTGTCTTATGTCTTGCACTATCCATATGACGTCAAACTTATACCAAGACCAAAATATAAGTAGATCGCAATCTCTTGACAAAATCCTCATTTATCCTATAAAATGAGACACTGAGCACAACAACGTAACTCCTTAAAGTGATAGCAAATGTACGTAGTAAGCATCATAAGGTAGATCGTACACCTTTGCTAGATTCATCAAGTCTTCGTCACCAACAATTAAGCACAAACAAGTTATCTTTAAAAGTCATAGACTGTAAAACTATACTTTAAGATATGATAAGACATGCACCTGTGAAACCCAACTTCAACATCAAATAGGCAATAACCAATTTTCTTCAAAATAATCCCAAAAACGAGCCACTATTTCATCATTATACGAGGCGTCCGTGTTGTCCCATATCGGACAAAGCTAGCAGAATTAACCATAAGCCTAGCAGACTTAACTAAGTAATTCTAGCAGAATTAACATTCAAACCAAATAGCAACACTTTTTCTGTCCCAAAGCTGTCACTATCATGTCACTAACTTGTCACAAATCTGTTGCAAAACTGTCACAAAGGCCCATGCTCCTTCCTCCCATACCCTTTAGTGACACAAAATCTGTTACTGTACTGTCGCTTAACACTAGCAGAATTAACCATGAAGGAGCAGTATTAACCACGAAGCGACCAGTATTAAAAACGTATGACCAATATTAACCTTGGGCGAGCAGAATTAACTCAACAACTACCAGTATTAACTCAAACATGGCAGTATTAACCACACATACAAGCAGTATTAATCAAATCCCAAGTCTGCTCTCATCAAAATCACATCCAAATATATATGGAAACAAAATAATCCCTATCAATAAGGATCCATATATACCAACAAGTTAGGACTTTAAAAACCATACCAAATCTGCCTCTTAACCTCCACGAATTTATTAAGGGAATAAATCACAATTCTCATTTTAGCAAATCCCAAAAATTCGCACACCAAATCCACATACTCCATAAACCCTACAAGTTAGGGTTTTATATTCCATTCCCTTAATTCATTCCTTAAGTCACGTGGTCCATAACTGTTTCCATAAAAACACCAATATCCATCCTTATCTGATGTAAAAACACCATGAATGAACCTGCTCCTGTCATCTTCAAACATCATACACCAGTATCTATATTCAATCCAGGCCTCTTGTTTCTTTCTTTGTCGTTTAATCATCAACCATCACGACCACAACTAAATAATCCATGAAAGCATAATGAATTCATTCAGCAACACATGATGAAAAACAAACGTTTCTACTTACTGAATTAGGGTTTGTGAAAACCCTAGTGTCACCGAATTCGCCTCTTCACCGAAAACTAATACGAACATCTTTTCTTCATTGGCTTATGTTGATTTCAGCTTATTTTGGGCTTATGGCTTGTATTGAATTCGGCTTATAAAGGTTTTAGGCTTATGTTTTGGCTTCGGCCCAATAAAGTATAAATACTAGTGTTTTTAAAAGGGTTAATAGACAAAGAAGTTACTATACTTTCCCAAAAAGTTCGCCTAAGTTACTCAACTTTCATTTTGTTCACTTAGGTTACTGAACTTTTGATAAACATACACCTCCATAATTTCAATGTTAATCCGAGCAACCTAAACGTATATTTTTAGGTAAGTTAAGTAACATAAATGTCATGTTTTTACAAGTTCAATGATGTTTACGTATATTTTTGCAAGTTGAGTAACCCCAAATGTCATGTTTCATAAGTTCAGTAACCTAAGTGAACAAAATGAAAGTTGAGTAACTTAGGCGAACTTTTTGGGAAAGTATAGTAACTTCTTTGTCTATTAACCCTCTAGAATGCCATAAGAAAGAAGGATCAATCATGTACATTGAAGCAGTGCTAGTGCTCGCTTATTATTATTTAATAACATTGTCATCAGTTACAATACTTAGTTTGAAGATTCCTTCATCGAGGTAACCCTTTCTAACATATACACCACCTTTAGTGATTACAAATTTTCCTGATTCAAATACAAGTTTAAATCCCTTATTACTAAGGATAGGGCCAGAAATCAGATTTTTGGTGATGTTTGACACATGCAACACGTTTGAGAGTACAAGATCCTTTCCAGAAGTCAGTTTTAGTATGACTTTCCCTTTTCCTTTAATATTTGAAGCGGTTTCGTTCCCCGTGAACATTGGTTCTGGTTCATTCACCTTTTGGTAAGATATAAACATCCTTCTTGAATTGCAGATGTGCTTTGTGGCACTTGTATCAAACCACCAATCAACAACATAGTGGTTAAGAAGGATTCAATAACTCCAACAAATTCTTTTAGAGATTCCATATGGTTTGCTTGATTGGAATTTCCTCTAGTATTTCCGCCTTCATGCACTTTATTGTGGCGACAATCCTTAGTGTTGGGTTCCGTTCCTGAGCCCTTCAGTCTTTCAGTAGATTTAAACATAAAATCCCCTAAGTATAAGTCAAGCTGAAGAGTGTTCAGCTTGAGACGCTAAGGAAAAGTTTCAGCTCCAGTTCTTCGGGTACTTAGAAGATCAAGATTATCTTCACTTCAGTTTATGAGGCGATGCAGAAACTGAAGAAGACCTTAGTAAGAGCTTCAGTCCAGCTTGGCTGACAATTCCAAGCTGGATGATGTCTATCTCCTTAACAGAAGTTGAAATAAAATGTTTCACTTCTAAAAGGTTTACAAGGCAGGAAAAAGATATGCTTTATGTCAAAAAGAATAAAGCAAGTCTCCTTGGGAAAGTAACTTTTAAAGTTGCTATAAAAGTACAACAACTTTTCTTAAAGGACTGTACCTAGTACTAGAAAGCAAACGCACATTAAATGAAAGTTCAACCACCCATTTCATGCTTGCCACGTAGTCTAGGTTAAACTTGTAAACCCTAATCCCTTTGCCTATAAAAGGAAAGGGATATTGGGAGTAAAGAGCTAACTCTTCCAATTAATATGAAACACATTGAAGAGCTCTTTATCTTTCAAACAAACTAAACAGAATTGCTAAAGCTGAAGCTTCAGCTCTAGTTAAGTAGTTTGTTTTCTAACTTACTTAACTTTGGTTAAGAGTTTAAGTTCGAAGGAGATAAAACCCCAATTGTCATTCAACCACCTTGATATTCCACAAGCAAGGTGTGTCATAGATTCTTTATTCAATTCTAATAAGAACCTATACATTGAAAAGTTACTTTTGTGTGTGTTTTAAAATATTCTTTATATTGCTTTATATATATGTTTAAAACTCACTTTGTTGCCATAAAATGTGATTAGTTTAACTTGATAAACCTTATATCACATTCAAAAGGAACAACAAGTGGTATTAGAGCCTTCTAGTTTATAAAACCTTTTAGAAAATTCTTTAAACTATTCAAAAGTTTTTTAAAATCAAGATCCAGTAACATGGCAACAGAAGTACCA
>BQNB010097634.1:0-25342 GCA_026074375.1 Tanacetum coccineum | reverse complement strand
TTTATAGGTTTATTATTATTTACTATTACTACTACTACTATTCTTATACTTAACTTGATTTAAGATTCCTTAATGATACAGTTCAAGTGGGAATGATCCACTCTTAAAGCTTGAGGGTATGGTATTTTTGGAATGTACTCACGGAAAGGATATTCATTTGTTTTGACCACGTTATATCCCTTATTCGATGTTTTAATAGGTCGATATTTTTCGATTTTATTGTTAACGATGATATGAGGCGGTGGATCTTTTTAAGTTTTCAGAGAATCATCGGACTTTTCACTCCCGGTAAATACGGCATTCACGTGCTCAGTTTGAGCTTGAGGAAGAGGAGGGGGCTTAGTCCTATCGGTTTGTTTTGAAGAGAGTTTTTGAGACTTCGACCACTCATCTATTTTTCTTTCCATATTTTTAATTTTAGTTTGGAAATTATTTTCATTTTGCTTCATCTTTAAAATCATATCGTTAAATTTTTCTTGAAAAACATATTTGTAACTCTGTGACCATCCAAGAATTTAGTGATTGATTTTTCAAGATCTGTTTTAAATTGAGGTTCTTGGTTGACGGTTTTAGACTTTTTGTTGGGTAAAACACCAGTAGTTTTACGATCGTCTATGGAAAAAAGTTTCCAATGAACAGTTCTCTTGCTATGGATATGTCTTTTGAAATCTTCGAGGTCATTTCTCACATCATTGTTTAATTCTGTAAGTGATTTCTCAGGATCATTAGGATCATGATGGGATTGGTGAGAATGCGAATCATGAAAATTTCAGTCTTTATTACCTTCAGATTGGATGTAATTTGCTTCATGACGTTCACACATCGGCGTGTCATCGTTCATGTGGTTTTTAGGATCTTGGTTGTCTCTAAGGTCCTGATATTTTTTACGCATCTCATGCATCTTCTCTTTTAAGCTCTGGAATTGAGAATCCATTTTTATAGTTAAAGCTTCCAAGTTTTCCATTAATTAAGAATTATCAGTATTACTATCACTTCCATCGGTGAAAGAAACAGATTTTTGATGGTGATCATTTTTAGATTTAATGGGCCAATCATGTTCGAAAAGGACTTTGTCCTCGAGAAATTGAAAAGCTTGATTTGGACTTTTATAGAGGAAGATTCCTCTAGCAGTTATGTCCAGGATTCCTTGAGTAGGTTCGTCTAGACCATGATAGAATATTTGAATAATAGCTCCTTTGGTCAGACCGTGCCCATGACATTTTTGAAGCACGCTCTTGAGTCGTAACCAAGCGTCGGTTAGACTTTCACATACGAGTTGAGAGAAATTTCTGATTTCAAGTAAAAGACGGTTAAACAACGAAGGTGGAAATAATCTGTTTATAAAAGCTCTTCTTCATTGTTCCCAGGATGTTATAGTCTTTTCATTAAGTTCGTTAAACCAGGTTTTAGCTTCATCGCACAAGGAAAAGGGAAATATCAAAAGCTTGACAGCTTCACTTCGAGTTTCACCATATTTAAACATGTCGCAGATTGCGAGAAATTCACGAATGTGGTCATGCAGATCGGCCCTCAGATAACCATCAAATTTATTTTCTCAAATCATTTTCATGTGGGTACTATTAATAACAAAGTTGTCATCAACATCGATTTGAACAATGGCAGAATTAGGAGTCGGTGCTACGTCGGTGCTACAGTCTTAGCACATTCCCACATAGGTTGATCATCAGGATCAAGAATTATTTGTTTGGGTTCAACATCCTCTTCAGGTATATTTATAACGACAAAGTCATTAACGGAGTGCTGAGCTGAAGATTTGAATGATTCGATCTCGATGACTTCTTTCTAGGTAGTTTTAATCTTATAAGTCCTTGTTTTTAAACTTTTATTAAATCTATATATTAGACTTACTAGTTGTTTTCCAAAAGATATTGGATTTATAGATACGTTAAGTATTTTGCAAAAAGACATTTATATATATATAATTAAGGCTAATAGGATAATATTCAAAATAAGGTAAGTTATTTTCTTATATTTTTTTATATTTGTTATTTGTATAGTTTATTATTATATTATATATATATATACGATATATATATATATATATATATATATATATATATATATATTTTATATTATATATATATATCGTTGAATTATATTAGTAAATAAGGATAAATAAATAAAATAAAAATTTGGATAGGTACGGATGTACTTTAGAAAAAGTACGTCGGCTTGTTTATGTGTAAATTTTTGTTGTTATTTTTTTTTCATCGAATTTTATGATAAACTAGATAATTACAAATATACAAGGCATATAATCAGATAAAATACAATTCCAAATGATTATGGATCTATGACTAGCAGATTGGGGTTTTTGGTTTTGGTTTTGGAATAAGATTATGTTTCGTGAAAAAGTGACGGCGTAACTTGGTTAAAGTTACGAGTTACGTCTTGGGTTTTCAGGAAAACCGGTGCGCACAAATAGGATGTGCGGTTGTACTTCTGAAAAAAACGATTTTTTGGTTCTGTTTGTGGAAAACGGTACGACAAGTTTGAAATTTTTTTGTGAAACAAAATAGCACCAGAAGTAAGCAACAAACTACAACAACTTAAACAATTCCTCGGCAACGGCGCCAAAAACTTAATGTGTGTTTTTACAAATTTTAAATTTATAATACTAGACTACCGTTTTTTACTAAAAAACACAACACTCGGGAAGTATACCCGTTGTGTATAATATAGCTTGTAGGGTTAAGTCCAAAGTGTTCCACAGGAATTTAAGTTTTCCACAGTTTGTACTTAAGGTCCTCAGGGCTAAGATGATTGTCACGTATCTAATTAACCAAGACGAGCATATATTGAATAATGTAAAGAAAGCAATGAAGAGATGATTCAAGCAATGAATTAAAGTACGTTTGTTTAGGCAATGATCACTAAGAAAATAAAGCGTTTAGGATAGTGTTTATAAGGCCCTTTATTAAAAAAATAAAGATATTAAAGGTACCAAATCCTTTCGGCCTTTTATTTTGTAACTAGTGTTTATAACGGTATTATAACTAACAAATCCTTTCGGCCCTTTATACAGTTATTATAACCAATATAATAAGTGGATTGATTAAAACATATGTTTATAGTATCCCTTTCGGCCTTTTACACTTAGAAAATCATTTTAAACCATTTCAAATTAAACCACATATCCAATAACGTCCCATATCAAGATCACAGATCGCACAAATAAACAAAGATGACTACTCCAATGTTCATTTTTATAACAACCATTTTATAAATGATAAATCAAATATTTCATCATAAAATATAAATAAGAATGTTACCACGGTTCATAAACGATAAGTTTGTAAAATGGATAAAGAAAAGATCGAATAGCCATTATTCGATAAAATAACCAATTCCAACTCAACCTATGATTCCAATATCAAGCCTTACTCCTATTAATTCTATAACATCCGGAAATATATCAAATATCTTAGAACTTCAGCGCAACAACATGGTAGACGGAAATATGGTTGTTTGGCAATAGGTTTTTGATTGAAAACTACTTAAAGGAATTATGGTTGACTTCTCAAGTTTTATGGGTGTTATTAGATTCTGGAAACGAATGTATGAGGTGTGAGAATAATGATGGTAGTCGATGGTAGTGATGGTGGTTTGAAGGGGTGTTTGGATCCTTGGTTTGTCAAGCCAAGACCACCAATTTCTTCCTTTCTAAGGTGTTGTGGAGTTATGTGTGTAAGAGATATGGAATGAGGTGATTAGGGTCTGTATTGTTGCTAAACCTGACTTGAACAGGTTTGGTCAAACCGGTAGTGTTGACCCTAAATGTATTTGTTTGCAATGTATGGTTATGTGTTTTACTACGTGTTTATATGTGTTGTGTGGATATGTGAGATTGGATATCATCAATTGAGCGTGGAATCGTCTCATTGGGATTGGATTTGTGTTGAATTTTGTGAAGTTCATTTCGTTCACTTTTGGTGACAAGGAAATGATTTCGGTGATTGAAGCGGTTTCGCGTTAATTGTGTAAGTAATTATACGTATATGTATTTTTGTGTTAGTAATTTAAGATAAGTTTAGGTTTTTTGGTTAGAGAAATGAGTTATGATGGAGGAAAGAAATTTCATTTTAATCTCTTTTAGTGATAAATGATATGATTTTAGTATTTTGAGAGAATTGTGTTTGGTTAATTGTAGTTGGTCTAGGTGATGGATTAAAATGGGAAGTGTGTCATTTGTGAAAGAAATGAGTTTGTTAAAATATGAGAGTTTTTTGAAGACTTTCTATTTTTAGAAAGTGAATTTGTGAAATAAAAAATATTTTTGGAAAGTTAATTATTTTTTAAAAGTCTAGTAAATTGCGTTTAAGCAAAAAGGTATGTGCAAATAAGCTTAGGTTTTTATAAAATTTAAGGTTATTGTAAATAATTATGTAAATAATAAAAAAAAAATATTTTTTTAGGCATGAATAGTAAAATCCGAAAATTAGAAAAGAAAAAAAAGAAAAGAGTTTGAATTGAAATCAAATTGTAATTAGATTTATCTAGGGATTTCCTTGTGGCCTATAAATACCAAACTAATCCCAAACCCTTCCCCTCATTATTTTGGCCGATCCAAGGAAGAAGAAAAAAAGAAAAAAAGCTAGGGTTTTCTTTGCTAAGGTAAATTTTCTAATCTTGTTCAATTCTAGTTTTAATTTTTCAATTCTAGTAATCCAACATGATGGATTAGGGTTATAAATTAGGATTTATAAATTAGGGTTCTTAGGTTTCTGGAAGTTTATGATGTATAGGTCATGTTTGATCATTAGTTTAATTGTTTACATGATTGGGATTGTCGGTTAGGGTTTAATCTTTGAGGATAGTCGTTTTAATTCACTGCAGAAATTTAGTCAGACTTGTAGAGGTCATAACTCGGTCATAAAAGATCAAATAAATAATTTACAACATACTGGAGATAACCTCAGAGAGTCTACTTTCCAGAAAAGTCGGCCTCATGAGTTTTTATGGTCGGGAAGTGGGTCAAATGGTCATTACAAAATCAGTGTGTAAAACAGTGACGAATTTCAGTTTTGGTTTTTATTTTTCTAAAAATACTTAGACATTGAGTTAGAGGCTCTAAGTCACGTGGAAGTTAGTTCATATATTGTGTGTGTTCCCTGAATTTTGGCTAAGGTCATAGTGAGGTCTAAGTTGGTTAACCAATGTCATACTTTTAGAAGGTCAGATTCTGGACGAATTCTGGACACATTGGATTAAGGAATTTCTAAAGGGTATTTGAAAAAGGGTAATGACTTTGGAAGAGCTAGGAGAGGTTCATAAGACATGTAAGTAGCATGATGAATTTTGGTTTGAATTATGGGAGTGTTTAAGTGGTGCGTTTAGGACGCGTAAGTGAGTATAAAATTCTGCTCAAAACCAGAAAATTTAAAGAGTAGCATTTAAGTATAAATGGCATATGTAGGAGTTGGAAAAGGTTTAAATCAAGTATAGAGCTATGGTAGATAGCTTAGATATCCATCATAGTTGAGGTTACATCATATTGGGTTGGATGCCTAATTGATGGTAGCTTATTGTGTGTTTAATTGTTAGATTGTCCGTGAAGTTTGTGAAGCTTTAGTGGAATCTTTTGGGAAGCAAAGCGTCAGGTGAGTTTCATAGTCCCTCTTTTTAATGTTTTTAAATTGGGATGGAAATGATGCTAAGTGTTTCGGAAATGTTTTGAATTGCTGTGATTATGTGTTTTGATTGCGTGTGGACATTATGTGATTGCATATGGCTTGTTGTTGCATGATATTGTGTTGTGTTGAGGATCATTAATGGTGGGGCTAGACGTGCGCAAACCGGTTAACCAGTTCGGTTCGGTTTCAGTCAAACAGGAACCTGTTTTGGTCAACAAACCAGTCGAAACCAGTTTGGGAAAAACCAGAGCCGGTTTAAAACCGGTTTGTGGTGTTGTTTGAGTCGAACCGGTCCCACTGGTTTGGAACCAGTTTGGAACCGGTTAACCACCCAAACCGGTTTGGGTTTTTTTTTTCTTTTTTCGTTGTTTCCGAGTGACCATGCGAATTTCAGCCAAATCCGACACATAAATTTGTTTTGCCGCAATATAAATTTTGTTGCCGGAACATCTTCTACATGTCATCAAAGTGCGCAGCGGAATTTTGTAGAAGTCAAACTACACCAACGACCACTGCTTCTTGTCATCAGGGCTTGGTGAATATTCGTTCAGGGGTGCATTGCGTGAAAATCAGCAATGTTCTCTCTCACGTTTGCTTAATTTCTTCATTAACTTACTAAAAATTTTAGGAGCTAACATAAATTCCCCTGGAAGTTGACATGGTAACTCAAGGTCATTAATCCAGTGTACACATTGTCCCCCATGATGGTTGTGTATACTCTCTCGGAAGCTTCATTGTGTGTACGTCCATATACTCGAGAAGTTTAGTCATAGCACAAATTTAATAAACAATAGAATCTTACCCTCTTGACTTCAGAAACCGTAAAGGATATGTAAAAGCAGAATCAAGAAACTTGGTATATCAAGGTCTTGTGAATGAATGTCATCGATGAACTTTGATAGATTTTGCTTAAACTGTGAAGTATCCTTGTCTTGGAATAGCACAAAAAAATACCATGAGAAGTGCTGATTACATCTCAAACCTTTAAACACCATTGGCTAACTTGCCAACTCGTTATTCTGTCGGCTATTGTTGTGATTCACATGTGAAGTAAACCCGTTATACCAAACTGGAAACTGAGAGTAAAATCCCCCATTTTGGTTATTAATCTTTGCACTTTTGTTGATGAGAAACGGTGCAGAAGAAAAATCTCTAAGTACCTTATACTCCATCAAAAGATAAGGAAGTACCAACACTCCTCTTGAAATTATCCACATCGACTTCTGCGTGTGACACTGAGTATACAACGTACTCCTTTAAGTGATAGTTGTCCATGTTTTTCATCCAACCACCCTTGACCGCTGGAAACTAGATATCAGTCTTAATCATAAATGTTACGTTCATAGAAGTCATCAATCGATAGAAATAGAGAAAGTCCACGATGATGAAATAAGTAGAGCCTTTGTGAAATCAACTTCAATTGCAAATAAGGAGGATTTACCAAATCAACTTCGTAATCACATGTCATCTTAATCCAAATCTCTAGCCATTTTGTCATTTAAGTGAATCTTTTCAGGATCGTTTTGGGATTAAGTGTTGTTGTTTGTGTGGTGTGTTGTTATGGTTGATTGTGTTTTATGAGTCTTGATTCTTGATTGTGGTGTTTGTATGCACTTCCGTTCACGAGTATTTTACACGTCTATGATTAAAAATCGATAATGAATTAACGGATTTTACAAAAGCAATAGAAAAAACCGTGAATGAATGATTCGGAATCAGCGGCCAATGATTTAATTGTCTAAAAACAGATAATTTTCTGGCTAGGGTTCAAGCAGATTGTTTTAACTAGGCTCACCAAAACTTGAAACGGGCTCAAAATAAGATGGGCACGTGAGCTTAGAACAAAAACAAGGTACAAAATTCCCAAAAAAACTGAAAAATGTCAATAATCATAGTAACGAGCTTTTTTGGGCCTTATAGAAATCCTTAACCAATAAAGGATGATTACAAACGTGATCCGTTCATTTTCTCTTCGATTTGAGAGGTCACGGGGCCTAAAGGACTTACGGAATCAAAGTTATGGCCGTTTACTGAACCTTTTTTTCACACAAGATTTTATTCAAAACGCAATGGAATAAAAAAATGGGCCAGAGTACGTTTAGTCAAAACGTAGTCGTGGTTTCAAAAAGCAACCCTTGGTTTTAGAAAAATCAAAACGCAAGTGATCCATAAAACGCATCCAATGGCAAACACAGATGTCAAAACGCAGTGAGTCAAAAACGCTTGAGCTCAAAACGCATTGAGTCAAAACGCATTGGAGTCAAAAACGCTAATGAGTCTAATCGCATTGAGTCAAAACGCAATGAGTTCAAAACGCAACAAGAAGGAAGTCAAAATCGCACAAGAAGAAATACAAAAGCAACAGGAATTTTGCCAGAAAGTCAAAAACGCACGACGAATTATACGATTGTGTCCATCTAAATTAGCCTAAAAATAGCCCTTGTGACCTTTTTAACTTGAATTTCTCTTGCACTTTAGCTACCTTATGTTAGATCTTGCTTTACAACCTAAAACATTCACACATTATGTACAATAATTGGGTTTGAATGTTTTATTGACTTCTTTTTACCACGAGACGAATTTGATCTTGTTTAACCCAATAAGCAGTAGATAAACAAAACGATCCCCTCGTGCTATGGTGCCAATTGTTGGTTTAGATTCTCCTTTGATACAATGATCCGGAGGCTGGTAAATGGGAAAAAAATTGAGAATGTTTATTAGAGAGGAAAAGAGAGAAAAGAGAATAGATAGAATAAAAGAAGAAGAAGGAGTGTTTGTGTTTTGTGTGTGGTTTAATAGACCAAATGAACCTCACAACACAAGCACCTTTTACAATGTGAACTCCTACCTTCCATGGAAGTATGGAGGGAGTATTTATAGTCCCGTTATCGACTAGCTAAACTAACGACCGATTAAATGATAAAATGTAATTCGAATTAGTCACCTATATTTTGGGGTAACAGATAAATTAGTTCTTCTTGTTTATTCTTTTATTCTTTTGTCTCATCAAATTGTAAATCCAAAATCTTCCCATATTTGATGATGACAAAACAAACGAATTCTTGCATGAACTTCACTGAAGTTGGTCATGGTTCTCCCGAATGAAACCAATTCTTGTTTGTAAACTGCTTCTCTTAACTTATGATTTCCTTTAAGTTATCAATCTCACTTTCCATGCCAACATAGGATCTATAAGTTGCTAATATATAATCTTTCTTCCACTTTTTGTCCTTCATCCAATAGGGAAACATATATAAGCAACCTTTGATCTTTACAACCTCAAATCATATATCTAAACTTGTTAATCCAAGCTTCCACTGGGACTCAAAATTACCCAGGGAAGTTCAACCCAAATAATGAACTCAAGCTAGTAGAATTTTAAACTAGCAGTATTAATTAATGATCGCAGTGGTTTAATGACCTGCCCTGAAACTGTGCATGAACATCTTCAATTTTGTAGGCTTTTTGTAGTGATTACTGATGAAGAAAATCTGAGTATTACGATTTGATGTAAGATGTTGAAAGATCCCCTCATTGTGTCTTATGTCTTGATGATCCACTGACTCCAAAAACTTATACTCGAATCAGAAGTATAAGGGAGACCGCACAAAATACCCAATAAAAAAATATAACAAATGCTTGTTTTTACTAAAATAAACTAATACCAGAATTTTAACGAATTATTTTCAATGTACTATAGATTTAAAACACCAAAGTTAGACATAACGATATGTGACTGCGAGTTTCCCTTATCTTTTCTCTTAATAGATCCTCAATTTATCCTATTAAATGAGACCACTGAGCATTACAACGTAAACTCCCTTTAAGTGATAGCCAATGTGCACATTTAGAGCACATCATAAGAAAAATCACACATGCTAGATTCATTCAAGTCTTTGTCAACACCCATATAAAACGAAAAAGTTATCTTTAAAAGTGTAACACCGCTTTAAGATATGTTAAGAAAAACACGCACCTGTGAGACTCAAACTACAACATCAATAAGTGATAATATGGCTTTGTAATCACATCTTCAATAAATTGAAAAAAACCTTTTTCAATTTAATTGATCTTTGTCCATCGTGAACCATGCTGTGTGTTTTTCGGTTTCGCATAAAGCTAGCAGTACAAATCATTTAATACTAGCACAGTACAAACACTCACGAAACCTAATGAGTAGCATTGCTTTTAACCCACGAGTTTACTAATACACGAAGCAGTAGCATTTAATAAAATCAGGCAGAATGAAGTATTGGCAGCATAAACACATACTAACAGCATCAATCTTGAACTTGTATGGACGAATAAGCACCATGAACAATACATCCTCCATAGAATCGATACCCTTAAACCTGGTATATCATAGTTATCTCAGCCACGTCTTGATTCCAATTGTGGAAACCGGTTTGTAGCGTTCATAGATCGTTTTGCCCATCTAGGATATAATAACATTGAATGACATGAAGCACAGCGGAATAACAAATAAGAACATCAATGTTATCACAAGGTTTTTTTTATTCATACTAATAATAAACTATAAACTAACTAATAAGCTAAGTACTAATAAGCTAACTATTAGACTCTCATTGGAGAGATCTAACTATGATGGATATATAAAACTATGTGTCTATGATCTCTTTATATAGAGAGAGACCATAAGCATCGTTCAAAGGAAAATTAATGCCAGTAACAATTGTATTAATACATGAGTCTGGTATTTAATATGATTGACTAAATATTTAGGAAACTAAATTAGCATTAATCTTCAAGTTGTAATTAATCTCCAATCAGCATTAATCGTTGTTTGACTGCATTGAATGAGAAGATAACTACTGTTTGACTTCAAGTCTTCTAAAATCCCATAATGCTAAATTAATTCTTCTTGTTTCATTCTTTTGTTCTTTTGTCTCATCAAATCTGTAAATCCCAACACAAATAAATAATTTACAACATACTGGAGATAACCTTAGAGAGTCTACTTTCCAGAAAAGTCAGCTTCATGAGTTTTTATGGCTGGGAAGTGGGTCAAATGGTCATTACAAAATTAGTGTGTAAAACAGTGACAAATTTCAGTTTTGGTTTTTATTTTTCTAAAAATACTTAGACATTGAGTTAGAGGCTCTAAGTCACGTGGAAGTTAGTTCATATATTGTGTGTGTTCCCTGAATTTTTGCTAAACCTATAATGAGGTCTAAATTGGTTATTTAACGTCATACTTTTGGAAGGTCAGATTCTGGACAAATTTTAGACACTTTGTATTATTGAATTTCTAAGGGGTATTTGTAAAAGGGTAATGGCTTTGGGAGAGCTATAAGAGGTTCATAGGACATATATGTAGCATGATGAATTTTGGTTTGAATTATGGGAGTGTTTAAGTAGTGCATTTAGGGCGTGCAAGTGAGAGTAAATTTGCTTAAAACTGAACGTTTATAAAACGTACATTGAAGGGTAAAGGGTACGTGTCGGAGTTGGAAAAAGGATTAAAACAAGTAGGGAACAGTGGTAGATAGCTTAGGTATCCATCATTGTTGAGGTTGACATCATTTTTTTTTTTTTTTTTTCCCCCCCCCCCCCCCACCCCCCCCCCCCCCCCCCCCCCCCCCCCCCCCATTTTTTGTTGGTGGAATGCTAATTGATGGTAGCTGATAATGGTGTTTAATTGTTTAGTTGTTTCGTGAAGTTTTGTGATGTTTTGTTGAATCCTTTTGGAAGATAAGCTCAGGTGGAGTTTTTATATGTCCTTTTTTAATATTTTTAAAATTGGGATGGAAAATGATGTAAGTGTTTTGATAAAAGTTTTGATTGCTGGTGCTTTAGGTGTTGTGAGTTGTGTGGAATTTTGTGATTGATATAGTTGTTGTTGCTGATATTTGTGTTTGTGTGGAGGTTCATTAATAGTGGGTTGATCATCTCACAGATTGTTAATTTGAGATTGATCAACTCAGTGAATTGGTATGGGTTCAGGCCTAATTATAAGCTTCAGCTGGTAGACTTTTAGGTGCGTAAATGACATATTGGATTGGGGGTAACGTTCCTACCCAATGGTTGATATTTGTTGGATTGGGGGACACGTTCCGTTCCCATGTTTATGATTGGTTGCATAATTGTCCTATAATGTTTTTTTAATCACAGTAATTAGTTTGAAAGGTTTATAATGTGTGTCTTAAACCTATGACTCTCACCAAATGTTGTGTTGACGTTTTAAGCATCATTTTCAGGTGAGCATCCGGGGGGGGGGGGTGGGGTGGGGGGGGGGGGGGAGGAGGGGGTAGGAGGTGGGGGGGGGGAGGGGGGGGGAGGGATAAGATAAGAGAAGTGGCCTTTAGGGAAAGGACATAAGATGTCTTGGGTTTATGGCTTTATTGTCTTGAATTTTTGCATTGTTTGAATTTAGATAATTGTTGCATGCCTTTCTATTGACGAGAACTTTTGTTTCATCAATAAAGACGCCTTTTGGATTTTGGTTAGGTTTTTGGTATTGTTATGAAACATTGTGTCTTTGCTTTACTTTAGCTTTCATTTTAGTATTCTCCATATAAACAGCATGTGTTGTGATGATATCAATTCTTGTTTACGCCTCGCGTTTCCGCCTTGGCAGGATGTGACAGATTGGTATCAGAGCTGATGGTTATAGAGAACTAGGTGGTGTGCGGGGACGGGCTAGTCTATGCTTTAAAGCGTCTTATATAGATGATTTAGGGTTATGTGTAGTTATACTAAAGTATGCTTATTTTCCAAAGTTTATAAAGTACCTCATACGATAGTGATATATCTAAGTTATTTTTTTCTTTGTTATTTTGAGATCCGTATCCTGATATAGTCTATGTTTTGTGGTCTATTATAGTATGTCTCCCCCTATCCGTAGAAAGTATCGTACTTCGGTGGCTTTTACAACTGGGCGTAGGAGGATTAACAAAAGCTGACTGTGTAACCGCAAGATTCGAGTTCCCATTGCCATGTGGCCATGTAGAGTTGAAGAAAAGATGACGTTGAAGGAGGTTGACGGACAAACAATCCAGGAGTTTGAAACGAAGATAATTGCCAAGGATGGCACTATCACCAGAGTTCCGGGAACATTTCAAGATTACGAAACATCTGAAGAAGAGTCAGTGGAATGACCAAGGAGACGCGACCTGTACGGATTTGTGGATCATCCACAACTTCAGCAAAGAAGTCACAGGAATGAGTTTGCACCACGTCGACTACCCCAGCCGGATGGTAACATGAATGGATGCTTATTAGAGGACGAGGACAAAGTTGAAAGGAATGAAGTGGACTCAGATCTTGAGTCCACCATAAGTAGTAAACCTGTGTGGGAGAAGACAACTGAAGATGATCATGACCGCGCGTCTCGTAACTGCCCATGGTGTTCTAAGTGATTGATGTGTTTTTTTAGCTTGTTTTTCTTTCTTTCGACGTTTGGAGCCATGTTAGGAATGTTATTTTCAATGTTTGAATATTGAGTATTAATAAAAGTGATTAATTGGTTTATTAACTGTGTTATTTGTTGGTTTCGTATTGTTAAGATACTATGTGGTGTGTTTAGTTCATGAAGTGTCGTCATAGGAGGGAGTACAACTGTGAAAGGGGGCAACTATAATTAGGGTGGCCAACATAATTATACATGCGCTACAACACAGGTGGACTTATAACTATGATTACATGGAATGTTGTTGATGTATAGTATGTATGCATATGGTTATTGATAGTATGATGAGATCATGATCCGTATTATATCGTCTAATGAATATGATTTTTATATCTTATAGAGAAATGGGCTCTTATCCGACGAGTGGTCCTATGCAGTAGCAACATCAACGAGAACTCCCGACTTTGCTGTATATCGCACATCAACAGCAACCAATTCTTTCCTGAGATCATCACTAAGTGAGCTACAATGGTGAACAATGCTACTAACGGTATATGGTGGAAATCGGTGGTGGTGGAATTGGTAATGGTGGTACAACGAATGCACTTTCAAAGGCTATTCTATCTTTTCTTTTTTTTTTTTTTAGTTAAGCCCAAGGAATAGGATAGGAAAGGTGGTGCAATAGCGCTTATGTTGGATCGAGAAAATGGAAAATATGATAGATAATAGTGGTTGTGCTGAGAATCAAAAGGTAAGGTATGCGGCTAGTTCATTGGTAAAAAAAGCTTTGACTTGGTGGAACACTCAAGTCCAAGCAAGAGGACGTGTGGCTGCAATGGCCATGGCATGGAACGATTTTAAGGCATTGATGGTTAAAGAGTTTTGTCCAAGTAATGAAATGGAGAAATTAGAGAATTTTTGTGGGGGGGGGGGGGGGGGGGGGATAAGTTTTAGGAAAGACAAGATGGTGGGGGCTAATCATGCTGCCTACACAGATAGATTTCATGAGTTGGCCAAGTTGGTCCCATACCTAGTTACTCCGGAGTCATCTCATATTAAGAGGTACATAGCTGGACTAGCTCCTGAGATTAGAGGAATGCTTTGAGCAACCCAACCAACTACCATTCAGAATGCAATATTGAGGGCGGGAATACTAACTGATGAGGCAGTCAGCTGTGGCACTTTGACTAAGGGTAGTGATAAGAGAAAGGGAGTGGAAGAGTCTAGTAAGACTGGAGGATCGTGGAAAGACAACAAGAAGGCAAAGACGGGAACTGGGTTTGTGGCGACAGCCCCTACTAGAAATGAAACTGCTAAGTGTGGCAAGTGTTATACTTCTCATCCAGAAAACAGACCTTGCAATGTGTGCTTTAATTGTCAGAAACCGGGTCATTTTGCCAGGGATTGTCGGGCACTGGTTAGGCAAGTAGCTCCGGTGAATGCTGTAAGAATGAGTAACAATTCGAGAGTGTGCTATGAGTGTGGTAGCCCGGATCATTTCCGCAACACTTGTCCCAAGTTGAATCGAGCACCTGGGCAAGTTGGAAATCAATTGGCTTTGGAGGGTAGCAGAAATAACAGAAACAATGGAAACCAAGTTAGAGGAAGAGCTTACAACGTGAATGTGAATGCAATGGAGGCGGTCCAGGATCCTAACGTTGTAACGGGTACGTTCTCTCTGAATGATCACTTTGTTACCGTATTATTTGATTCTGGAGCCGATTTTAGTTTCATATCTACTAAATTTGCGCCCCTACTTAATGTGAAACCTAGTATTGTGAATCCTGGTTATGTGATAGAAGTAGCTGATGGTAAGAAAGTAGAAGTAGATAGAGTTATCCGTGACTGCAAACTAGAACTAGGAAGTTCTCTGTTTAGCATAAACTTAATACCTTTAGGTCATGGAAGTTTCGATGTGATTGTGGGAATGGACTGGTTGTCCCAGCATAAGGCTGTAATCGTATGTCATGAGAAAGTAGTAGAAATACCAGTGGAGGATGGTAAGATCCTTAGGGTACATGGAGAACGGGCGGTAGGAATCACCAAAGCGTTGAAGAGTGCAAAGGAGGATGAACCAAAGTTGAGCGACATATCTGTGGTACGTGAGTTTGAGGATGTGTTTCCAGAAGACTTGTCAGGATTGCCTCCGCAACGACAAGTGGAGTTTCGCATAGATCTAGTAATGGTGGACGTAATTGCGAAGTCTCCATATGTTTAGCGCCTTCAATGATGCAGAATTGTTGGTCAGCCGCAACAGTTGTCAAGGAGACCCCCCCCCCCCCCCCCCCCCCCCTGTGTGCACACACACAAACACAGGGGGGGGAAAAAAAAAAAGGGGGGGGAAAACCCCCCCCCCCCCCCCCCCCCCCCCCCCCCCCAAGAGTTGCAAGACAAGGGTTTCATACGACCTAGTCATTCTCCATGGGGAGCGCCAGTGTTATTTGTCAAGAAGAAGGATGGTTCGCTTCGTATGTGTATCGATTATAGAGAACTGAACAAGTTGACGGTTAAGAATCGATATCCTCTTCCAAGGATTGATGATTTGTTTGACCAACTACAAGGATCGCGATTTTTCTCCAAGATAGACCTTCGGTTAGGTTATCATCAACTACGCATGCATGAAGATGACCTAAGACGGCATTTCAAACACGATACGGACATTTTGAGTTTACGGTTATGCCTTTTGGGCTAACTAATGCACCTGCAGTTTTTATGGATCTGATGAACAGGGTTTGTAAACCGTACTTAGATAAGTTCGTTATTGTATTCATCGATGACATCTTAATCTACTCAAAGATGAAGGAAGACCATGAAGTTCATTTGGGTTTGGTGTTGGAATTGTTAAGGAAGGAGAAGCTGTATGCCAAGTTCTCCAAGTGTGAATTTTGGTTGCAAGAGGTGCACTTTCTTGGTCATGTTGTTAACCAGAATGGTATACATGTAGACCCAAGCAAAATAGAAGCGGTAAAGAATTGGAAGACCCCTACGACGCCTTCCGAGATTCAATCATTTTTGGGATTAGCCAGTTATTATCGATGGATTATTGCAAATTTTTCCAAAATTGCTAAACCTCTTACCTCGTTAACTCAGAAGAATCAGAAGTATGCGTGGGATGTAGAGCAAGAAGAAGCTTTCCAAACTTTAAAGAATAACTTGTATGATACATCAATATTGACTCTACATGATGGAGTGGAAGATTTCATGGTTTATTGTGATGCATCAAACCAAGGATTAGGCTGTGTACTTATGCAATGAGGCAAAGTGATTGCTTATGCGTCAAGGCAACTAAAAACCCATGAGAAGAATTATACGACGCATGATTTGGAATTGGGAGCTGTTGTGTTTGCTCTTAAGACTTGGAGGCATTATCTGTATGGTACTAAGAGTGTTATCTATACGGATCACAAAAGCCTTCAACATATTTTTGATCAGAAAGAGCTGAATATGCGACAGAGGAGATGGATTGAGTTGTTTAGTGATTATGAGTGCGAGATTCGTTATCATCCTGGTAAGGCGAACGTTGTGGCTGATGCATTAAGTAGGAAGGAGCGGCTGAAACCTAGACGTGTAAGGGCTATGGCAGTGACTATCCAGATTGGAATGAGAGAAAAGATACAAGCCAGCTAGAGTGAGGAGCGTCAAGCAAGAGAATGTTACTTTATGGAAAATCTGCATGGTTAGTCAACAGATGGAAAGAAAAAATGGTGAGAGTTTGTATTTTTTGGAACGTTTTATGGCGTTTCATTAGTAGGAGGTATCAGATAGTAGTTATAGACGAAGTCATAAGTCTAAGTTACTGTGTGCATCCCGGAGCTGAGAAGATGGTACATATGATCTTCGTGACATGATTTAGGTAGCCAGGAATGAAGAGAGATATTGCTACTTATGTTAGTAAGTGTTTGACATGTTCAAAGGTAAAGGCTGAGCACCAAAGGCCTTCGGGCTTACTGCAACAACCTGAGATACCTGAATGGAAGTGGGATAAGATCACTATGGATTTTATCACTAAGTTACCTAGGTCAAAAAGTGGGCATGACACGATTTGGGTTATAGTCGATAGACTGACTAAGTCAGCTCATTTCCTAGCTATAAGAGAAGACTATTGATCCGTCCAAACTACACCTTAAAATATATATAATATATAATAAAATATAGAATATATGTAGTAAGAATAGTCTAGAAACAAAGTCAATAAAACCGAGAAGTAGTATAGAATGTTCCCGGGTCGTTTATCCCCAACGAGGCTGTACTGGAAAATCGATACAGTCGGAAGATTTGAGTTGGAAGGAGAGAAATGATTTGAGAGTGCAGGAAGTTAAATTAAGCAATAATAAACCAAAACGTTTAAGAAAAACCTAAAAATTACGAAATTAAGCTAGAAAACGAGAGCCCGAATCCCGAACAAAGGGGGAAAAACCTAAAATCTTTAAAATTAACCCTATGAAGAAATTTTCACTTCTAAACACCTTAGGAGTCTCAAATAACGAGAATGAAAAGACTAGACTGAAAATGAGTTGTTTGACCCAAAACCGGTCAAAGACAAAAAATCCGCACCCGGATCCGCTCTTTAAAAAATAAAAGTTGTAAAATATAACCTACGAATTTTTTATTATTTTTCCTACAAACTATATGACAAAATAAAATTTTCTAAAAAAGAAAAATATTTTTTTGATAATTTTTGTATTTTTTATGAATTTTTAAAACTTTTAACTAAATTAAATTGTAAAAAAAATACTAAACTATTTCAAAAAATTATGAAATTTTTACAAAAATGATACTAGGTAACTTAAAAATCTATAAAAATATGAACAAAAAGGTTGCTTAATTAAAATAAGCGGAATAGCTGTGTATAGCTATAAGCTTAACAAGCCACAATGTTATATGTACTATATGCCCCCCCCACCCCCCCCACCCCCCCCCCCCCCCCCCCCCCCCCCCCCCCCCCCCCCCCCCCCCCCCCACCCCCCCCCCCCCCCCCCCCCCCCCCCCCCCCCCCCCCCCCCCCCCCCCCCCCCCCCCCCCCCCCCCCCTTGAGACTATAACAGAAAAGTCCCAAGGGCGCAGCGGTATGTAGTGTTATAAAGGGGAATGTATCGAGGGGTACTGGGTTCGAGTCTTGCTCACCCGGACCCCTTGTCTTTCCCTCTTTTTTTTTTTGAAAAACTTTGTGAAGCAAAGTTGTTAAGCTCGTGGGGCTTAACAACTTTTTCAACTACAACTTTTACTGAAAAGCTCTAAATAAGCTTAAAAATAAGCTTTTAAACGACAGTTTGCTTAAAAGGGCTTAAAAGCTAAAAAATGCTAAGTCTTTTTGGACACCTTGGACAAATAAGCCACTACTAGGACAAATAAGCTAAGAGAAGGGCTTAACCAACCTAGATAAGCACTAAAAAGCTTAAAGTCTAAAACTAAATAAGCTTAAATAGCTTAAGTGGACAGAAAGTCTAAAGTTGAGCTAAAGGACAAAAATGCTTAAGTTGGCACTCAAATAAGCTGAGAAAATGAGAGGCAAGCTTGCACAACTAACCACCCTACTAAAATAAGCTGCTAGGAATCAATTGAGCTTATTAAATAAGCTCAATAAGCCAGAATGAAAAATAAGCAGTCCTACTCTAAAGCTTAGCTAAAACAGTCAAAGGGGGACTTCTAGCTTAAAAATAAGCTATCTAAAAAGCTTTTTAAAGGCTGAAACTGAAGGGGCTTATATAAGAGCTTATAGGCTCTCAAAATAAGCCAAGAAATTGGGCTTAAGTACACTACAAGCTTAGGAAAAGGAAGCTTAAAGTCTCCCCTTTGCACCAGGGGAGATTAAAGCTAAAATCAAGGGGCTTATTTGACAGCTTTTTAAAAGCTGTCAAATAAGCTCAAAATTGAAAAATAAGCTCAAACAGCTTAAGTATACTATGAAGTAGACTTGTGCACCAATTTTAAGCTTCCAAAAATCATTTTAACTTGCTGAATTTGTAAGGTGAAAAAGGGCTTTTGGATTTTTTAAAACTGCTACTAAAAACACTTGGTGATTCTTGACTCAAAAGTCAAAAGACCAAGGGGCTTGGTCAGCTTGTTTTAGACACACAAAAACAAACTTTTTTGACACTTAAACTCAAACATACAATGGCTTATTCAAATAAGCCATTGTATACCTTTTTTAGAAACCACAGCTTGAAAAATGATTTAATAAACCTTTGAAAAACAATTTTAAAACTTTAAAACTTATAAAAACAGCTTAAATGAGCTTAAGAACTTAAGCTAAAACTACTTGAGTGACCATAACCCATACCAAAGATCATTTTGCCCCGTTTTTAATGTTAACCCAAACACCCCTTAAGTCTAACTGTCCCAACCTTATTGTACTTAAAAACTATTTTAAAAACTAAAACAGCTAAAACCTTTTATCTACTCACACTAGAAATCACCTAATTAAGCTATTTTAAGACTAAAACCTACAGCTTATTTATAGAAATAAGCTAGTTACTCTCCTAGCCTTTTATACTAACAATGACAGGATTAAGAAATTTAGACTAAATTGATTCTAGTTAAAACTACTTAAAGACATTTAAAATTCTAAACTAACTAAGTAATTCTAAGCATGATTAAGCATACACAAAGATAATACAATAAGCTAAATGAATAAGCTAAATGCTACAGTAAAATTTAGAAAATGAACCTTAAATTTGTAGTCTCAGAAACTAGCCACTCTTGTTGAGTGAGTGGCTTAAAAACATGAACCTAATGGCTACCTTAGCCTCTAAACCTTTAAGCTTTTAAGCTCAATAAGCTTCTAAGAGCTTATTACTCCTTGTAGCTTCCAAGTTGAATGAAAACTGAATTCAAATGAAAGATATTGAGCACTAATGAACAAAGACAGTATATAAAAGCTTTTAACAAGAGTTGAACAACTTTTGAACTTAAGAAAATGTAATAAGTCCAATGAAGCTTATTCACCAGTTATTGTTAAATTACAGTTAAAAACCATTAGAATTTGGAACAAAACACATACTTAATGGTTCGATTTGCTTTTAAAAACAAGGAGTACAAGTGAAGAAACAGAGATTACAACTAATTTGAAGAATCTAAAAAGCTTAATTCGATGAACAGTACAAAACAGAAAAATTACAAATGAAACTGAAATTAAAAACACACTAACTACTTAAAAACTATCCCGTTAGCCACAATGGCTTTACATTGTTTAAATAGTAAAAACGACTAGGGCTTATGTGTCTTCTCTTTGTCTTCTAGCCTTTGTGCTTTCTTGTAGACACAACAAGAGGGTTGTGTTTGTTGTGAGAGTGCAAACATAAATGAATGGCCCTCCATTCACCTTTGTGCCCGAGAAAACTTATATCGACCATTGATGAAAATTGGTGGGAGTTTGGGGATTGCCAACGTGGCAATGCTACAGCTGGGGTGAGTATAGTGGAGGGGGAGGAGAGGTTTGTCCATGGATTTTTGAGGTGCAGGGTAAAAGGGAGTGGGCTAAGATTTCTTACAATAATAGCTATCATTCGAGTATAAGATGTGCTACGTTTAAAGCCTTGTACGGAATGAAGTGTAGGTCGCCTATTTTATGGGTTGAGATTGGAGAAAGTAGTTTGATTGGACCTGAATTAATTCAAGAAACGACTGATAAAGTTGTGTTGATAAAGGAGAAGCTCAAGGTAATAAGTCACAGCGTCCTAGTAGTGTCCCCTCGACCCGCACTAGTAGCATTCCTCCTGAGCACGATAAACTCCAACATAGGAATAGAAGCCCTAGGCAGTTCCCAAAGTCAGCTAGAGGTTACTATGTTGTAGAGAACATGTGGATACTGTTCAATCCACATCTAGCTCTAAGGTGCTCCTACTTGTACAATTCCGCTAGTTCAATTTTATGGAGAAAAGTGATCGCACGTTAGTACCTATAATGACTTGAAGAATATAACTACCAGACGATACTTACTGCGAACCGGAACTCTCGTGTCAATATATTTCTTGCTTACAGCCGTCTCTCGGCTCCACTCGTAGCCGTATCGATTGAGATTGCCTGAGGCATTTGAGTGGAAATACATGATACGTTTCATGTGTCAAACCTAAAGAAATATTTGGCGGATGCTAGTTTGCATGTGCCATTAGATGAGATAAAGGTTGACAAAACTCTTCGTTTTGTTGAGGAACCTGTAGAGATTTTGGATCGTGAAGTTAAGAGTTTAAAGCGTAGTAATATAGCATTAGTAAAGGTTTGTTGGAATTCTAAACGTGGTCCTGAGTTTACTTGGGAACGTGAGGATCATATGAAGTCTAAGTATCCTCTGTTGTTTGTCATTCGAGTTGATGAATCGGCTGGTTAAATCTCAGGACGAGATTTCCTAAAGGAAGGGATACTGTGACAACCATGGCTTGAGCAGGTGAGTCAAACCGTTAGTGTTGACTTAAATGCCTGTTGCAATGTTCGGTTTATGTGATTTTATGTGATTTTATGTGGTTTTGTGCGTTTATGTGGGTTATTGGAAACCAATCTATTGAGTGTGATCCTCTCAATGAGATTAGAATGATGGGGAAATTTGTTGAGTTTATTTCGTTCATTCTTAATAACAAGGAAATGATTATTGAAAATTGAGCGGTTGCGTGTTAATTGTGTAAGTATAAATACGTATATGTATTTTGTTAGTAATTTAAGATAAGTTTTGGACCTAGAAGTGTAGTTGGAAAAAAATGTAAAATTTCTATTTTTGGTAAAGTTATGTTGGAAATGAAAAGTTATTATTAGAAAGGTAGTAAACTGCGTTTATGCAAAAAGGTTTAGTCAAATAAGTAAATATTTTTACAAAAACTTAAGGTTTTAATTGTAAATATAAAATTAATAAAAGAAATAATATATATATATATATTTATATATCCGGCCGATTTAAGGGTTAAAAAGAAAAAAAATTATTTAAAGTCCTAATCCTAATCTAAACCTAATTAGACTTAACCTACAACTCTACTAGGAGGCTTATAAATATAAATCATAAATTCCTAACTCCTATTACCCTATAGTTTGACTGAAACCAAGAAGAGGAGAAGAAAAGAAATTTTTAGGGTTTTACTTTTAAGGTATGATTCGATCTTAGTTAATTCTAGTTTTAATTTTTTTTCAATTCTAGTAATCCAACATGATGGATTAGGGTTTTAAATTAAGGTTTATAAATTAGGATTTATAAATTAGGGTTCTTAGGTTTCTGGAAGTTTATGATGTATAGGTCATGTTTGATCATTAGTTTAATTGTTTACATGATTGGGATTGTCGGTTATGGTTTAATCTTTGAGGATAGTCATTTTAATTCACTGCAGAAATTTAGTCAGATTTGTAGAGGTCATAACTCGGTCATAAAAGATCAAATAAATAATTTACAATATACTGGAGATAACCTCAGAGAGTCTACTTTCCAGAAAAGTCAGCCTCATAAGTGTTTATTGTCGGGAAGTGGGTCAAATGGTCATTACAAAATCAGTGTGTAAAACAGTGACGAATTTCAGTTTTGGTTTTTATTTTTCTAAAAATACTTATACATTGATTTAGAGGCTATAAGTCACGTGGAAGTTAGTTCATATATTTTGTGTGTTTCCTGATTTTTTTCTAAAGCTATAATGAGGTCTAAATTGGTTATTTAACGTCATACTTTTGGAATGTCAGATTCTGGACGAATTTTAGAAACTTTGGATTAATGAATTTCTAAGGGGTATTTGTAAAAGGGTAATGGTTTTGGGAGAGCTATGAGAGGTTCATAGGACATATATGTAGCATGATGAATTTTGGTTTGAATTATGAGAGTGTTTAACTAGTGCGTTTAGGGCGTGCAAGTGAGAGTAAAATTCTGCTTAAAACCAGAAAGTTTAAAACGTAACATTGAAGGGTAAAGGGTATGTGTAGGAGTTGGAAAAGGATTAAAACAAGTAGAGAACAATGTTAGGTAGCTTAGGTATCCATCATTGTTGAGGTTACATCATATTGGGTTGAATGCCTAATTGATGGTAGCTTATAATGTGTTTAATTGTTTAGATTGTTCGTGAAGTTTTGTTGGATCCTTTTGGAAGCTAAGCATCAGGTGAGTTTCATAGTCTCATTTTTACATTGTTTTTAAATTGGGATGTAAATGATGCTAAGTGTTAAAATGTTTTGAATTGCTGTGATTATGTGTTTTGATTTCGTGTGGACATTATGTGATTGCATATGGCTTGTTGTTGCATGATATTGTGTTGTGTTGAGGATCATTAATAGTGGGGCTGATCATCTCACGGATCGTTAATTTGAGATTGATCAACTCAGTGAATTGGTATGGGTCCAGGCCTAATTATAAGCTTCAGCTGGTAGACTTTTAGGTGCGTAAGTGACATATTGGATCGGGGGTAACGTTCCTACCCATTTGGTTATGAGATTTGGATCGGGGGTAACGTTCCTACCCAATGGTTGATATTTGTTGGATCGAGGGACACGTTCCGTTCCCATGTTTGTGATTGGTTGCATAATTGTCCTATATTGTTTTGTTAATCACAGTAATTGGTTTGAAAGGTTTATAATGTGTGTCTTAAACCTATGACTCTCACCAACCGTTGTGTTGACGTTTTAAGCATCATTTTTAGGTGAGCATCCGGGGGATAAGATAAAGAGAAGTGGCTAGAAAGAGACCATAGGATGTCTTGGAGTTTATGGCTTTATTGTCTTGAATTTTGCATTGTTTGAATTTGGATAATTGTTGCATGTCTTTCTATTGGCGAGAACTTTCGTTTCATCAATAAAGACGCCTTTTGGATTTTGGTTAGGTTTTGGGTATTGTTATGACACTTTGTGTCTTTGCTTTACTTTAGCTTTCATTTTAGTATAGGGACTTACACATGATAACTAAATAACTGATCAATCAACTCTACTTATTTTGAAACTCATTAACTTGTACATTTCTATCAAAGGCGCTGCATATTAATCAACCAAATTAAAAGAAAATTAATCCTATCAAAAAAAATATACCAATTTAGGAAAATAAGAGGTCTAATATCATAGAACATCAACCAATACTCAGTCACATATTGAGCCCGCAAATTGTAAGGCAACCGTCTTTGCAAGCATTGTGGTGGAAGGTACTCGTTGACGTGTAAGGCAACCATTGTGGTGGAAGGTACTCGTTGACGTGTAAGGCAACCATCTTTGCGAGCTACTCAGATAACCAATACTTGGTCACATATTCAGCTCGCAAATTCCGCCAATGTTAGTTTTTCTAAATTGTTTGTGTCCTCTGCACATGGAAACACAAATCCACTAAATTCAGTAATTTGGCATCGATGACTCGTGCTCATGTTTATCTAGTCAAATTACGATAAAAACTCATATATATCCGATAACAACTGTGAAACCGTGAGGTCATTTCACACCATGAACTCAAGGCAATATAATGTCTCTTTTTCATGTTCATTTCGCTAGCGACCATACATGTTTCATTTCACACCATCTCATGTCATTTCTTCCAATTGACTGGTTTCTCTTTTTCCTATATTCTCATTTACCCGTTTGGAATCAGGATCCAATGAGAAATAGTTAACATAATTTCTTTCTAATCGAGTAAGAAAAACACGAACCAATTGCGTTTTTTATGATTTCTCAGCACAACTATATTCTACACGCATTAGAAAAAAAACATAAAAATAAGTAGTCATAAGAAAGTATACCTGCAATTCATATTAAAGGGATCCAGACGCCGTTTCAACTTGCATAAGCAGATCTTTTGACGGAGTCGACATCCTGAAACAACATTCTAAAATAAGTACAACACTTTCGATAACAAACCTAACTACAAAAACTAAACAATAACATAATCTCAACCACAAACCCAAAACTCGAAAACATATGAAGTTCCTTACTTATAATGAGTTCGTAGGAACTTCCATAGCCTATATCTGTTTTTTCTTCATCTTTGACAACCTCCCACTTGCAGAGCCACTCCTGGCGCTATTCACCACTCCTTCTCTCTCAGCAAACCGCCCTATTGTCATTGGCGACATAAATATTCAATTGGGAAATCGAAGTTTGTTCATAAAATTAAAATATATTACATTTAAAACTAACACAATTCTGGCATACCGAAACTGATTTTGTAGATGGTCTGAATTCATGAAGAAATAATATATGGCACTGTAGATCAAGGGAAAAACACAACACAAATCAAGTATACAAATTATAAAAAGTTATTAACATATAATAACAATATAAATTAAAATTTACCAAAAAAAAACTTTCGATATATCTAAGGAAGATGAAGCGGTCGCATCAAACAAACCTAAGACATGATGAGAATGGTGGTAAATGGTTGATG
>BQNB010097633.1:0-25343 GCA_026074375.1 Tanacetum coccineum | reverse complement strand
AGATATTGTATTGATTTTAATGAATTACATAAGAGATGGCATATCTATTTATAATAAATAGATAGTTTTGTAAATAAGCAACATCAAACCTAACCCTAATGGACCACAAGCCCACAATCGGGCTTGGGCCACTTATTCGTCTAACAGTTTTTTGGTTATTTTTTTGTTGTTTTGGAGGTTGGTTACGGGCTGATCCTTATGCGTAACTTGGGGTATTATGTTTGTGAAAGGGGTATGAATATGCTGTGAAAAGTTGGTTGCGGGCTGATCCTTATGGTTATCGTGGTTGTCCGTGTTTGCTTATTCAAGCCAATGCCGGTGTTTTAGCGGGGGATCATGTTTAGGTTCAGGTTTGCAGCCATGGCTGGTATATGGTTTGGGATTTTGTATACTCAGGTTGCAGCCTTATGTATACATGTGGACTACTATTTCTGTGCGTGTGTAAAAGTGTTGACATGGGAGCAGTTGGTATTGTAAATAGTCAGGCTTATATATTAAACGAAGGTTGCTTTAGCAATGCATTTGGAGATTTGTCTTGGTTGCACACGTGATCTGTTTTTGGTACTCTGTTTGGTTGGTTGGTTATTTTCGTTTGCGGCGATGATGTTGGATGTCTGTGCTTATATGTTTCATACGTGTAGCGGTTGTCGTTGGTATGTTGGCGTGACATCCTCGGTCAGATTGAGGCTCTAGCCATGACGAGTGTTGCCTTCGGGTTTTAGATTCGAAGACCTGAGCCTTATGTGTGTTGACGAGGCAAACGCCTTTGACTTAAAATCATAATAATATGTATTGTACGAGAATGCCAATATCTTTCTATATGATTGCAGTTTCGCGCGGGAGCGTTGGTTTCTGTGTTTGCGGTAGATGTGTTTTTTTATTATGTAGTTATGGCGATGATGAGTATTTTCTGCAGTTGCTTTTTTAGGAAGTGTTGTTTGCTAAATTATGTCTTTTGGCGGGGTAACCATTTAAGGTAATGGTTGCAGCTAGGGACGATGTTCGCTACCACTTCTTTGCCTGTAGATTTGAGCCCTTCCTTATGTTGATCTCATGATAGTTTGTGAATTCTTTTGCCTGAGTTTGGTGTTGTGTTGATGTACAATATGTGCTAGCAAAAAAAAAGGGAAGCTAAAGCACACACCTTTTGTTAAGACCCATGTTAATACATATCGGTTTTTTTATGTGCTTTCGACGTATGCCCCGTATCTGTCCAAGTATCTTTTTTTGGGTTCATAATGGTTGGTTTGATCAGTAATCGGCTCTGAAAAATGATACATGGTACATATGTGGATCTTGCACCATTCTTTTTTTTTCTGAGTCGGATATTGAACGGTATGTGATCTGCAAAAATTGGGTGACGGTGTCCGTGTGTGTGTCAGATCGTACTCTGAAAGACTCGACTGATTGTGCATGTGTTGTGTGTGAGTATGTGGCTGTTAAAATATTCTCTAGCGGCTCAGCTCACACCGCCTAGGCCGATTAAAGCACCACCAGATTATTTTTTGCATTTGCTTTCAACAAGGTGTCGTTTATCAATTCTCGTCTCTTTGACAAGGCAACTACTATGGGTTGTGGTTGCTGCCACAGACGATGTTCGGTACCACTTTTGTGTTTGCAGATCTGAGCCACACTTTGGTGTGCTTTCGCGGAAAAAAGTGTGTTCCTTAGTTTTGTATTATGTTCCTTGGTGTTCGGTCCTACGAAAAAATACATGATACGAATGTGGAATCTTTACCTTTGATTTTTTTCGGGGTCGAATATTGATCAGCCATAACTTTTTTGCACTAGGGGATTGTCACAACATTCTGTCAATCATGAACTTTGATGATGATTATTATTGTAATCATGGTTTTTGGATATTAGTTTTTTTGATTACATATTGTGTTATGAGCGATTCGGGTAAGAGTATGTGCACGTCTGATGACACTATCTTTTGTGCCAATTTGAAGTCTCGAAATATGGTCCTTGGTTTCCTCTCTTGGAACAGCTAAACATCCGCTTGAATGTGCGTTGACAACTTCCGTATCTTGGCGGGGCAACCATGACTGATGTATGGTTGCAGCCATGGCGGGCGGTGTGCAATGGTCGCGTTTGGGAAAATGATTCCCTGCCACGTAAATGTCGTAGTAATGGGTGTTAATTTTGCCACCGACACGAAATCGCTTGAAACTACGTCGTTCTAATAGTCCTGTACTTATGCTTTTTTCGTTGGTTCTTTCATAACAGCCAATCTTGAGTTTCCATTGCCGCCTTGGAATGTTTCTACGAGCGATGATGACAAGTACCCATCTATTGTGCAATTTTTACATGTGTTCGTATCTTGGCCGGGCAATCACATCAAATGTTAGATTGCAGCCATGTACGTTGCTTGGTACGAATGATATAGAGGTGCATTTGAGCCTGTTGCGCATACACATTATGCTTTCCATAAAATGCAATTTCATTCGGGTCAGCCTTTGTACCTTCTATCTTTTTGCTTGACATTCACTATTCTACTGAAAATTATCACCTGCAGGTTGTGGTTGGCAAACAGTCCTTGTAAATGCACTTCGCTCTTTCATCCATGTATGTCACCAAAAGTCTTCTATTTTTTGTTTTACAATTCCTTGGGCTGTGATGATTCGATACAATGACTTTTTCTTCATTTATTGATACTCGCAAAAGTCTCAAAGTCTGAGCCTGCTTACAAACAGAATTGTTCATTTTAAGTGTTTACGATATTTGATCATCGTTACCTATGTGTACTAATGTCGGTGTGCGAATGGTCAGAAAAATAGGCTTGCGGTTGTGTACGAGGATTGCGTGCGGTTCATCGACACCCGTAACATCGACATAGAACTTCTATACTACTTCTCCCATCCTTTTCACGCCGACATCAACGTGTACAATGCCACCATTATCCTAAATACTTAGACGTGCAATTTTACAGATTGTGTTTGCAATCGCCGTTTCTGTGCGTTTAGTATGTCTTGGACTCACGCGGTTTGATGGGCTATTTGTTTGACCCGACCTCTTTGGTTTTACTAATTTTCTTTGATATGATCCAGTCGATCATGATCTTAAGATCTTATGATTTTACGATAATAGGATCGTGATCTTGACCATAGGATCTTAAGATCTACTCTCATCCGATCTTACATTTTTCTCGAACCACAAACTAGAAAGCTACAAATTTATGGTTTGTGTTCCATAAAATTTTAAAAACAACATGTTAATCTTCTTAAACATTTCATAATCATAATTTAAGGACAATAATTCTATAAAACATTCATATAACTTTGAAGCATTCATATAATTTTGTGTTTATGATGTATAATAATTTGTAGATTTATATAATATTACATAGACTGTTAAGACAATGACATTATAGTAAGATCTTACGATCCCGATCCGACTTTATGATCTCGATCTTTTAAAGAAGAAAACGATCATGGGTAAGATCCCGATCTTGAAACCTTGATATGATCATCTACCAACTCAGGCTCTGAATCATCTAGAATTCCTGCTGCTTCATCTTCTTTCACGATCGGCATTCAGGTTTTTATGGTCCCCTTATCTTTTCTTTTTTTGCTTATTAATAATTTTATTCCAACTTTTTCTTTTGAATCACCTGTAACTCCAGCGGTATCGTTGGGTGGTTGATGAAGCTATTATCTCTGACTGTGGTATGGATGCGTAGTTGATAAATTGGCGCATATTTGAAAACAACGTATGAAAACAACTTCGTTTCCAGCGCACCTTGAATATTCATATAATATATCTCAATTGTATTCCGCTTGGCTCGAGGGTAACAAAACCTACTATTTATGACATGTCTTTTCAGAGTGTGCCGACAACGGCGAGGAAACCATGGCATATACATGGTTGCAGTCGTGTTGGTTGACTGGATAGGTTGTTATGCGTCTTAATATGAGCCTTAGCCCTTGCTGCTATTCACATACTACTTGGCCCTTCCAAATGAAGTTCACATAAATATCATGCGCTCCGCTGAATAGGCAGCTCGGAAACCAGTCTACATTATTTTTTACAGGTACACAAGTAAATCGCTTCGTTTTTTAACTGTTCCTTTGGGCAATGATGATTCGCTGCGATTGCTATTTCTCTCTTTGTTGATATTCATAAACTATTTTGTGGTCTGAGCCTAACAATAGAAGTGAATTGTGCGTTTATTAGTATTAGCGATGTGCAACTGTTATTTTCTGCGCACAACGATGTTGGTGTTCGAAGGATGGGAGAAATAGTAACACGGTTATTTATGGGTATTACATGTGTGGTTTCTTTCGCACCTACGTATTTGTGATACAAAATTCATATGCGATTTCCCCCATCCTTTTGATGCCAACACCATTGTTTCCAGTAGTCTTTTAATCCTGATTACTTAAACCTGCAATTCCCTAGGTTATTTTTTTACCCTTACTAGATCAGACGCTCTTTCGCCTATGCAAGGATGGATTTTATTTTTTATATATTATACACTAGAAACATACTTCAAGTGGATTATTGTACACGCTCGTTGTAGGATCAGTTGTTCCTATTAACTCAGAGCGTTCAATGAGAACCTTGTTTACTCCCTCCGTCCCAAAATTATTGTTCACAGACAAAAAACACACAGTTTAAGAAAAGTGCATTTATTACCGTTTTCTCTTTCTTACTTTTTAACAGAATGACAGTTTTATCCTTAGCTAATTAATTTAAAACTTCTTTCATGTTTTTAATAATAACCCCAAATGAGGGTAATATGGTAAACTCAAACTAAATTCTCTATCTATTTTTGAAAGTGGACAATTATTTTGGGACAACCCAAAATGGAATAGTAGACAATAATTTTGGGACGGAGGTAGTAATACTTTTAGTTAATGGGAGCAGGTGGTCCAACAGAAGCCGGTTTCAGGATGTCTGCACATCACGTTGGGTTGGTATGCCCGTGGTAAACGTATCACTTAGGAGATTACACGATTGTTTATATTTTTTAGACACCAACTCCTGGTACATTATTTCACACGAACTTCGGTTGAAGTTCCGTGTGAGATCAACTGTCCCTATTAAGTGACAGTCTTAGATGAGTTACCCGCTTGACGTTCTTACTTAATGGGGGCAACTGGTCTCACTGGGATCTTCTATCAGAAATCAACGCAATTTAAATATACTATTCTTTCCTATTAAATCATATCGTTCGACAATGGTCATGTTTAATGTTGTTATTTAATAGATAGGGGTTTCCCATTGGGTCCGTTGTTCCTATTAAGTGGCAGCCTCAACTGCAGACCTTGACTGACGCTATTACTTAATGGGAACATCTGGCCTAAGGGGAAACCTTTCGGTCCAATATTCGTGTCGGATCTGCCACGCTTGCCCGGAATGCATTGAAAATATTTTCTCAATGCATTAAATTAACCTATAGAATAATTAGTCGAATTACATCCTTTAAGAACTAATAATAAGAATATGTATATTATCGATGTAGTTATCCACGTCACAGATATTATGATAGGAACTCCAAACACTAATAGCCTATATGTACTATACATGTTTTTGTTATTAGTTCTTCTGTTGAAGGATGTAAACCGATTACTTCTGCTACTAATTATGTTTACGTACCGAGAATATATTTTGTGCCTGATCATTTCGAGTTCGATAAAAGACCCATATCGTTGATAAAATGCGTTATAACAAAAAAAGGACATGAAATTAAAGAGAATGTCGTGACAAGTAATTTGGTGCAAATTAATTCTTGCCACATCCTCTTTTATTTCATGTCATTCTTTGGCAACATCCATCCTATCATAGATCAGGGTCTTTTATTGGACTGGAACTGAAATGTCATAAAAAATGTGGACCCATGTGAAGCTAAAAGTAACCAATTCTTTATTTAAAATTAAAGTTTACCATTTGCATTTAATGAGAACGGCTTTCCGCACACGTTTTCCGTAGGATCAGTTGTTCCTATTAACTCACAACATTCGATAAGAACCCCATTTAATGTTCTTAGTTAATGGGAGAAGTTGGTCCTACAGAAGCCAGGTACAAATAGTGCGCACGCCAATCGGGTTGATGTGAATATCAAGTTTTCTATGGGATCAACTATTCCTATGAACTCACGACATTCAAAGCGAACCCCCTTCAATGCTCTTTGTTAATAGAAACAACTAGTCACATGGGAATCAAGCACATGAACTTATCACTTTCTGGTAAATTGGTGAAAGACATGACAGTGGCATTGAAAGCGATAAATGTATTTTGGTTTTGATATGACATAATTGTATGGCCATTCTTTTCTAGTTCCCGTTGTTTTGAACGACAAGCAAGCAAAATTTCTCATAAAACATACCCGACTAAAGAAACGAGGAAATGAAACATAAGGTTGTCTTCTCTTTTACATTTCTCCTAAAGCGTACCGCTTAAATTGACTTCCTATCGATCTAAACGCTTACGACTATGAGAAATTAGCCCTAAAAATACCTCCTAGCTATCAGAACCAAAATGCATTTATCACTTTTATCGTCACTGTAATATCTTAACACACGTTTCATACAAATACAATACATATTTTTGTTATTAGTTGTTCTATTTAAGGATGTAAACTGACTACCTATGCTACTAATAATGTTTACGCAACGACAATGTATTTTGTGTGACGTCATATTTAGATAGATAAAAAATCCAGATTGTTGATAGAATGCGTTGCACCAAATAAGAACGCGAAATTGAAGAGAACGTTGTGATAAGTAATTTGGTGCAAATTAATTTTCGACGCTTTCTCTTTTATTTCGTGTCGTTCTTTGTGCACGTCCATCTTATCACCGATTTTAGCTTTTTCAGCCTGAACCTTAATTCGTGATAACATCAAATAGTTTATACTTTTAAAATCAAATTCCCTTGTAAAAATGCTCATAATTGCTTTATTCTATGAAAATATGTACTTAATTACTTCATGTTTCATTTTTAGGAAAATATGAGCACTTGGAAAGACGCGAAAATGAAAGAGTGTGTGATGAAAAATGCACAAGTAGCTGCTCTAGATGAGAGTTACAGCGTATTTGGTTCGATGGAACTACACCATAACCCACTTTATACCCAACCCAAAAATGTCCAGTCAAGATCATAAGTACGACGTAGTTAGCCCGTTGGGGCTACGCCGTAACAATGGGTGAAAATCATTCAAGGAGTAACTACGGCGTAACTCATGCCTTTTGTTAGTGTAAATATTACAATATTTAAACTAAACATTCCCTTTGGTTTTAATAATGACAAACAAGTAACTTGTAATACATAACGTAGAATGCGCAAGTTACTCATGACCACAACTCATCAACACATACATACATCAACACCTCTCAACGTCCCGAGTCCACTCATGCTTCAACAAAAGGTACGAATATGTTTGTTATGTTGCATTATGATCAACCCGTTTAACAAACCATTGAGAATGATTAAAATACTTTTTAGAGTCACTAAGTATTTTCAAGGTCTATCATTCTTTTTAGAACCTCGTTTTTCATTTTCATACAAAGTATGAACACGTTTTTATAAACTAGCAAAACTCATTTTGTCATGAATACTAGTTTAATCATTTGCATAAACCCATGTAAGCTTGCTTACATCTCCAATAAACAAATGATTTCAAGTAAACACATACTTAATAATTAACTAGTTGCATTAGTGAATATAACAAAATAAGATTAACCATTTTCGGAAACAAATCTTATAAGATATTTTCATATCTTGCAAATCTTTCCTTTCTTGTGATTAAAATGATTTTCCTTCTAGAAGAAAATTAAAATTAATATTAAATATATTACATAGTACATTAAGTATCTTAGCAAAAGATTTACCTTCTAGAAGCATGAACTTAATCTATTATACTAAAAGATTGAGCCCCTTAATTTAATGAGGCTGTATCTTTAAATGATTAGTATTATCCAGACAGCCACATGTACATATCCTTAAAGCTTTCCTGGGCAGTATCCAAGTTGTATAAAACTTAATGCAGTAATTCGAAGTTTAATATGAAGGGCCTTTCCAGCTACAAAACCCCTCATCTGCTTCTACAGGTTACACAACTCCTCATCTCCTATCTAATTCATCAAATATGGAGTCAAAAGAATGCCAATCATCCTCCAAACCATTCTCTATTTACCAAAAAAAGAATACGAACCAATTGTTTTGTTCATAAGCAGCCACAATATGATTTCCAGCAATATCAAGATCAAATTTTGTATTTGGATACATCCCAGGTATGTTGTTGAAAACTAAAAATCGAAAATCATATTTTCCAAAATCGTTATAGCTATAGATTTGTGGTTCGGGAAAGAACTAATTGCTACAATATTGGAGGTTGTCCCCTTATTTCGTCGGTAACCATTTCATCCGTGTTTTTTAGATACTACTAAAATTTCACACGACTCATCCATATTTCTTGAATTCTGGGAATATTATCTTTTAGTGCTCTCACCGCCTTTATCTTCACCCTGCCTATGACAAAATGAGGAAAAAAGACTAGATTTTAAATATATGGAGCTATTATGGGGTTTTTTGAGGATTTTAGGGAGTTCTATACGATTTATTTTACTCCCTCACTGTGAAGAGTTGTGAAGGTAATACTTTAATTGATGTTTTTTTGTTTTTAATTGATGTGATTGATTAGGTTAGTTGTGTTTAATTGATATAGATTAAGGTTTTTGGATTTTTATTTGTTTCTGTATTTGAGAATGGAGAAGGAAAAACTGGAAGGCTCTGCTTCGAGTCGTGAGGGATTGCAATAAAGATATGTCTGGATTTATAATTGGTCTATGAGATACCATGTTGATAATTATAGTTACTCTAACTAAAAATTGTGCTAGAGGTGATAAGTATAATCCACAGGTATTTGGACACCTAAAGAAATTAGTCTTAGCCATCTCTTAAGGATGATTAATTGAGATAGGGAGTTTGTTGTCTAAAAATGCCATAGAAATCAATCTTAGATATTTGAATATACAGGTGCAAAAATTTTCAAATTGAGAATTATGTAAAACATACCTACCTGATGATAGTAAATAAGGACCGCAGTGCCGTGCTAAGCTAGTGGTATAGGTGATGCATTTGTCTTATCATTCTACTATTGCAGGGCAGTGATGTACATTTTATATTTAAGGGTGATGTAGCCATGGCGGGTTCTTGTACCACATTACATATTTGTAAAAACCCGAGCCAAACTCATTGGAGTCATCTAATTGACATTAAATTTCGATTATGTACTGTATCAAAGATGATCATCAATTATTGCTTAATGTTTTTCCATTTTGACGTTTTAGAAATGTGCCAATATGACTGTTTGATGTTGTAGTTTTAATAGCTGGTTATGACGTAGGTGATGATGGAATATGAAAAGGCGTTATTTGCTTAGGAAACAAAAACAAAAGATGATAGTAAGTTTGCCGGACTGTATCAGCAGGTACTGCATTTTGTCCTCAATTATTACCAATATAGTGTTCATTCATTTTTTGTCATTAATTGGTCCTAAACATTATGGTGTTTATACAGACGCAAATGTTATTCTTTCTGAAACTATTATCAACGATGGTCTAACGATCGCTAAAGCTAGAACCTATTCTGATCAATTTGAAAATGAGGAGCAAATTGACTTATCAAGAGTATTCATATTTTAACCAAATCATAAAACCGTCTCACGCGCTACAAGAAATAATGATAGTAAAATATTTTTTTCTTTGTAGATTGCAACTAAAACGAACGATTGAGCTTGGCTCTAGCGTGTGGAGCACATTCTATTTCTCCTATTTCTTTATGATATATTAGCAATATTTAGGAAATTTGTATGAGACACTAGAGCAAATGTGGTAGGTGCTTATTATTAAGTGCCTTTGAGTTGTAGAAAAGTAATACTTTACAATTTTTAACGTACTTCCTTCGCGGTACATGTCGGTGCGCATGATTTTGTCACTTGGCCATGATGGCGTAATGTTTACAAGTTTCTGCATATTTTAATGTTAGCTATTTGAGTTTGTTTTGTAATTTAATGACCACTATAATTTGTCCAGCGAGAGAGTTTGATTTTTTTCTCAGTAAAACTTTTGAATAAAGGAAAAAACTAAAAGCCTTGAAGAAAGAAAAGGTAGCAGATGACAATAGTGGAAGCTATTAGCAGCAACAAGAGGCCTCGGTCACTATCTTTACTGTTAGGGAAAATCACTCCAGGTTCCTTACAGTCAATCCGGTTTTATTCACCTTTCTTATGTTTTTGTAATTTAATACATGTTGAAGTGATGTCACTATAAACTGCTAAAATGGTTAACCTATAATGAATTCATTCTGATTTTCATCACCTTTCTTATGTTTATGTAATTCATAAAGGTATAACTGATGTGCATCTGATAATCATAACTAAACAAATGTTAACCTTACTGAATTTCTACGTCGTTTGCGTACAAGTTAAGATTTTAGAACTTTTTTTTTGGGTTGCCCTCTATTGGAAATTAGTTGTGTAAGGTTCAGGATGTGTTATCCTTAATCCTGTTTCATCAGAAACTCACTAACCCATAAGTAACATATATATGCTAGGTGCCAAGCAACATTGGATGTCGGAGTACAGCACGAACACATTGATAAATAATGTAAATTGCAATGCATGTGAATGAAAAATCATTGATGATACGGAGTTACACGCACAAGTCAGTGAACGTTTTAAGAAGACCTTTTTCTCTTCCCATATTTTATATTTTACATATATATAAATCTTATATATATAATATTATACTCTATATTATAATATATAGTTTATTGTTATATATTTATACAATGTAAAACAAAAAGCGAATCAACAATTGGGAATCCAGATAGCACACTAAGAATTTTTCTTCTACAAGATGCGTTATTGCTGCTTTGGAAATAATGTATTGGTCGTGTGGAGTGAGAGAAGTCCAGATTATAAGTTGGTTCCACTTATTAAAATTGGCTGCTACAATGGAGAAAAGGTTCAAAGTTGATAGTTATTTTGAAGTTTGCATTAGCTTAACAGGTTAACCACTCTTACTGTAATAAAATGTAACATCTGGGTCAGACAAAAACGTTTTCTAAGTAATCGAAAAGGGTTGTTCAGGGTATGATTTCATTTGTCATAGCTCAAGAATGAAATAAAATAGAAGTTGATTTCTTGCTGTCATATGATTGCCAATATATGGGTAAGTTTATTGTTTATATTAACAGAATCCTGAAAAAGTGTTTTCTTAGCAACATGCAAATTCATACCAAGTCCAACTTTACGAAGGAAGGCAAATTTTAACACATCCAACTATGATTAACTGAAAACTTATTGCATTGATTGCATCCCAAACATCCATTCATAGAATCCCAGATCAGAACTAATAGAACATATGCAGGTTATCACAATCTCGAGCCTTAACATGTCCGAGCTCTAAATCTTTTGGGTACGTGAAAACCAGCAACTTTTACTCATAAATAAGATCAGACCTCGTAGAACTATATATCTTTTACCGTATCAACACTGAAGACAATCAACTTTTTTCCTATCTTAATAGCTTATATTTTCATAGAATAATTTTTCTGTTGATTCAGCAGTATACAAAGAACTAATCGAAACCTTTACTCCACCAGGTCTGAGGTATTACAAAAGACAACGACGTGCAGAATAAAGAACAAAGATTAGCCCAGATAATTCTTTATTTTCTACAATCACTATCTTTATTGTAAAACCCACAACACTACCAGGTATAATGTATTATGTGGCTTACGTTGACACTTATAACCATGAACACCCCTAATAAAAAAAATACCTTCCATTGCGAATAAAATTCATAACAAAAGCAACCATTATTAAGATAAGCACAAGAAAACCATGGTATTATAGAAAATGTTGTGCCTGCTCAATCCGAAGTAACAGTATCAATCTACCGGAACACAATGCGTTTGATTCATGGTCCCACACTCTCCCAATAACAGGTAATAAAGATTCTTTTGACATCTGTAAGAAATATTAGTATAAGCGGATAACAAATAATCTAACCTACTTTCTACACTATCTTAGCTATTGTTTCAGGGCTATTATCAATGACGGGACTACAACAACATCGCTAATATGTTTTAGCCAAATAGCACATGATTTTGGTAAAGACTGTAACGACGTAGTAAACGGCATAGAGGACAAAGACACATACCATCTCTCATGCGCATTAAAAGAACTAGAAGACAACCTATATTTTTCAATACCAGACTTTGGCATGAGAGCATAGGACACAGGCCAACTGATTTCAACCTAGACGCAGATGTTCAAACCGTTGGTCCCGCCATCACTCGCTTTACCCACTCCTGAAATGATAACACCACCAGCTCCAGAGATCAACCAACAGTTTACGCCAGCCATCGCAGCATAAATCCAACTTGAGGCAACGCCTGAGTGAAGAACAAGTGAAAAAGCCTTCAACAAATCATGACGATAAAAAAAAAAGAATTCGCAAAAAGGAATGGTTCAACATGAACAAGCAGGTCACCAAAAAGAAGCAGGTACTGAGACATAAAAACAAAGGCATCAATGATAGTCTAATAACATAGGCTACTACCCTTTGGAAAATGTACTTATACATATATGTCTGTTTCTAAGAACAAGTAACTTAATAGTAGTTAATTAAGATCTTAAGCGCATAAAGCACTAATTTTTCGAAACCAGTGACAACTGATATCCGTACATTTTTTAGTTCTAATACAAATCTAGCTAAACCAATAGACTCACCCAACTTAACAGTTTAGAAAACAGGATAATTACATATAACTACACTTATAATAATAGATCCATAGATTAGTAATAATACCTTATACCCTCAGTTATTAAAAGCCTAACCAAAAAATTTTTGAAAAGTAAACCAAATCATGAAATGAAAACGGATATAAAATACATGTAGCGAAGGATATAACAAAACAGACAAGCCAATATTCAGAGGAAAAGAAAACTTCGCCAAAAAAAATTTGAAATGAAAATGATGTAATCATCATAAAACTACGATCGCCAAAAAAAATTATGAAATGAAAAACGAGGTAAATCATCATTAAAACTACGCTCCGCCAAAAATCATAAGGAATGAAAATAACATTGTGAATACTCATAAACTAAGTATAATAAAAACTTAAAACCAATATTTTACAGATGAAAAACAATGGCCGCTGCACGACGCGAGCCGATATTCTGCTGCTGATATAATGGGAGGAGGACTAACCTTATGAAAAAAAACAAACAATTTCACTAAACATTCGTTAAACGATGCATAGATCAACCGTCGTTGAAATGCTTTACCGTGACCCGGTTACAAGTTAAACAAAATTCTCTCCGAGATTAAATTTTAAACGTGCCACCTTGCTAGCCGGTAAAAAATAGGGTATGTTTAAATGGTGTAGCCGTAAACGGAATAAACTCAATAGACCTCCACTCCATTGTTTGTGTAATAATAAACCAGCAAATAATCAATCGAAATTTGACGTAAATTACGCTGGCAAGCGACCATGTATAAACTACACTATGCAAAAAAACAAATTGACAGAGCGTAGTGCATCGCAAGGGTATGATTGCATCGTAATGATTTTAAAGGTACATTAGGTGTATTTTGTAAAAATGTTTGGTTTAACCTCAAAATGACAAATATAACAAACTAATTTTTGAAAACTGCACAACCCACTCGATTCCTTCTTATTACTTTTGGAGTCACACCTTGCTTGGTGCCAGGGAGATCCATGGGTTTTCAAAAAAAATGGAAGACATGCTTGGATCCGTGGATCCATGGGTTTTCAAAAAATAGGCAGATTTGGTTTTTCAATAAATACCATCCATTTGCATACTTTTTAAGAATCTCTTTTCACAACCATTCTCCCACATATTTTCACACATTTAGGGATCATTATAATCATGTTTTTACAATGTAAAAAATTAATCATGTCTCTAAAATCCCACTAACCATTGATCATAACGCTTATAACTTTAATTTGTTGCAAGCATGTTTCTACATGATCATCCATTCAAGCAAGTTTGGAGATATTGCCATCTTCATCAATAATATCATGCTTAGTGATCTTGATATTTAGATTATGCTTTTACATCCAATTGACAATTATGTCTTGGATCATCATTATACACCTTTGTGTATCATTCATTATACAACAAACTAGATGTTAGTTGGTTTATGTGTTTAGGCTATAAAACACAAGGTTTGTTTTGTTGGGCCATAAAATATAGCGGGTTTGGTTGTACCCGAAAAAGAACTCAGTATTTAAATTTGTACCTGAAAAAGTGTAAGCGCCGTTAGGTTGGTTCTACCTCGAATAGGACTCGGTATTTATCTTAGTACCGGATAAAGTGTAAGCGACGTTGTATGGTTTTCTCCGCCTAAAAGAAGCTTGTTGATAACTCTCGAGTTGGGTACCTGGGGAGTGAAGTAGGGAGAAGAGGAGCTTCATAGCCGAACCACTATAAATAATCATGTTCAGTTTAAGCTTTCTTTTACTTATCGCTTTACATTTATATTTGCTTTTATCGCTTTATATTTATATTTGCAATGCGTCTATATTTGTGTTATATATTGTGTTGTAGTGATATGCTTTGTTTTATACTCTTTAGTATATTTATTGTAGTAGAACTATTATGGACACCTTTCATATTACACCATACTTGATTGGTTGTTTGATACAAAAATTTTAAGTTTTTAATGGAAACGTATTCACCCCCTCTACGATTCCACACCTTTGAGTTACACCGTAACTATATCAAGCTTTTGAAGATACACATGCAATATGGGAACTACGGCGTAACTCCTCACTTAGGGTTACGCCGTAGTTGGATCGAGCATATAAATACAAGCCTTAACTTTGCTTATTTCGTCATTCTCTTCGCTGAAGACTCAAAGGGAACGATTAGGGCTTCATTGTGAGGGATTTTCCAGCTCCATTCACCATCATTCCAAGGGATGATTTGCTTTTAATCATTAATGTATTAATCATTCATCAAGTATTTGTAAGAATTATAATGTTTAATCAAGCCAATATTTCCTACATTATCATTTATGCAAATTTCAATATGAGTGGCTAAGCACTTTAAGGGCTAACCTAGTTATGTATTTATTATTGTGTTGATGCATATTCTTGGTCTAATTATCGTTTGTTTGGATATTCTAATTGCTTGTTGATAGATCCTCCCGTTTTGGTAGTGCTAAGGCTAGTGTAGATCCTTTTAGCTATTGAGTAGGCGTGAACAGTTGAAAAATAGTCTATTAGGTTACAAGAGACAGGATGACATCTATTTCGAGTTTAGGGGTTGCCATACCAGCGCCTGCATTAGATTAGGCATTTATAAAGCGCTGGAAATCCTTTTAAGAGGGTTTAATGTCGAGTAGTGGGATTTTTGACATTCAGACAAGTCTTTAGTATAGTTGGGGGTTTAATGACTAAAACATAGATGCCCGATTTCTTTGAGCAATGAGATTAAGATCATAAGAAGTATAGGTTAGGTTGCGATTACAACTCAGGCCTAATGATATTAGAACCACCATAATAAACGGGAATCAGACATTGCACTAGGAAATATCATGTTACACTAATAGAGTAGTAGCTAGGCTAGTACGCCTTTCTCCTTGACTACATTTCCATTTCATTTTTGCATTTATTCTTATTGCATTTCAAAATCAAAACAGCTTTCATTATTGTGGCAATTAATTCAGATTATAAACCTAAACACTTAGCTCTTGATACGACCTCAGATTTATCAATCCTACACTACACGCGATCGGGTTCTCTTCTCGTTAGTGCGTTGTAGAACATAGGTGAACGAGTTTTATAAATTTAAAACTTGGTAATTAGTTTAAAAGAAAATTCGCACTAAGTTTTTGGCGCTATTATCGGGGAGCTAAAACTGGTTTTTAATTTGAATTTCTGTAATATCTTTGCATTTTTTAGAATTTTCATTATTTGTCATTTCTTTTTGTCTTATTCTTCACATTCTACTGCTCTTTTGCGAAAATTTTCAGGTACATGACTAGGAGGGGAAACTCTAGGATATTCACCCCTTTCGCGGACCCCGAGAGACAGTTTCGAGCTAGGAAGGATACTACACCAATCTCAGTTCACAAGATCTTCTCTTTTTACGAATTTGAGTCGTCCGGATCAGAATCTGAAGAGATAGGTGAAGTTGATATTGAGACGCTAACAATGGAGCAATACTTAGCTTTAACTTGAGGAAATCAAAGATCATGAGTCATGAGACCTGAGATTAGGGACAATGTGAATTTCGAAATCAAGGGTCAGTTCATGCGAGAATTAAGGGATAATACTTTTTTTGAGAACAAGAATGATGATGCATACGAACACATGGAAAAGGTACTAGAAATTATTAATCTTTTTAGCGTCCTGAGAGTTTCTAAAGACGCAAGCATGTTACGAGTATTTCCTCTAACACTAGCTGGAATAGCAAAAAGATGGATGGAAAGAGTGCCTTATAGAAAGATTAACACATGGAATTTGCTAAAAAGAGCTTTCATCCTTAGATATTGTACACCTTCTAGAACAGCAAAACAATTAGAAGAAATTCATATATTCAGACAAGAAGGGGATGAAACTTTATACCAGGCCTGGGAAAGGTATAATAACCTTCTATTTAAGTATCCCACTCACGATCTCAGCGACTATAAAAAAGTGAGCATCTTTTACAAGGGTCTTGATATTCCTACTCGTCAAGTGCTAGATTCCCGAGGGCCGATCCCTGGAATGACATCCACTAGGGCTCTTGAATCAATTCAAGAAATGGTTGATCACTCTCAAAAATGGCACAACGAGGTGAGTAATAGAGGAATGGGAGGAAGTAACTCAGAAGGAATAGCCATAATCACCAATAAGCTTAAGGATCTGGGTCGCGACATTAGAAGACTTAAGGAAAGTGTCCACGCAATCCAAGTCAGATGTGAAAGGTGTGGATGAATGCACTTAGGAAAAGATTGCCACCTCAAAGAGGAAATAAAGAGTATCAAGGCAACCATGTATGCAGAAACAAAAAATGGTATCGAAAATGCTAGGTATCCAGTAGGACCGTTAGGGAGCTACAGTAAAGCGGATAATCACCCGTCGTTAGATAAAAGCGCTAGTTAGAGGAGACGATAGGCAAGTACTTGGAGGAGTCAAGCAAAGGAAAAGTAGGCTATGATGAATGGATGCAAGGGTTTAAAGAAAGCACAGACAAAAGCCAAAAGCATGATTCTGCAATCAAGAACTTAGGAAAAAAGGGCGAGCAATTGGCCCAAGCAGTCTATGCCTCTATGACCAACGAATCAAAGTCAGCTGATCAAGTCAAGATGGTCGATACAAAAAGTAGTCCGATCATCCATTATACCACTTGTTCCCTTTCTCTTGATTCTAGCATTATTTATTGTATATATCTTTTGCCTAATCTTATTGAGTAGGAAAAAGTCAAGAGAACAAGTGATGGCGACGGATATCCTCAACCCATGCCTATCATTGAAACACCAAAGGAACCTGGAACGTTTGTTGAAAAGGTCAAATGCCGCATCGTAGAAGAGCAAGAAAAGTTATTCTTGGAAAGTTTGGAGAAATTACCAGTTAATACTCCTTTAATCGACACTCTTAGACAAACTCTAGATTATACCAAAAGTTTAAAAGAGCTCATGTCCAAGAAAACAAGAACCAAGGAAGTATCTATGGTTAAACTAAATGCTCGGTGTTCAGCTGTCTTTCAAAACGAGCTCCCACCAAAAGACAGGGAGTTTTATTCTTCCATGTATTATTGGTGGTATGACAATTGGTAATGCATTAGCTGACTTAGGTGAAAGCATTAGCATTATGCCATATTCAATTTTTAAACAGTTAGGTTTAGGTAACCTCAAAACTGTTAGAATGCTAATTGAAATGGCAGACAAATCTGTGCAATCCCCTAAGGGAATGATTGAAAATGTTATAGTAAAAATTGATTAATTTATTTTTCCAGTGGATTTTGTCATCCTTGACATTGTTGAGGATGATAAAGTCCCAATTACACTAGGAAGGCCAATGCTTGCTACTGCCCATGCTAGGATTGACATCTTTGGGAAGAAATTTTTGCTCCAGGTTGGGGGAGAAAAGGTTATGTTTAATGCTAACGAGGGTGTACCTCCATTATTTGTTACATTTTCTTGTGCCATTAATAATCTGCCGGTACCAAATGGCTTTGGAGCACAGGAAAATTTGGAGGAATTTTTTATGAACGATGAAATTAATGGAGACTTAGGAGATTTTTTTGAACTAAACGATCTCTTGCCCCAGAATGATATGGAACCTTTTGGAGTACTCTCGGATTTGAGGAGTGAAATGAGGATTGGACTTGATGAATTTAGGTGATGAGAAATAAGTTAGTTTATATGGGTAATAATTTTGTAGGAGTGGCTAAAAATATACATGTATTTTTGGGGGGCTGCACATTTTTGGCTGATTTTATTGTTCTCGAAGATGTTAGTGAATTTATAGAAAAATGGTTAACCTAAATCTTACTTGGGAGACCCTTTAAAGATTCTATAGGGTTAGAAGAAAGCATGATAGAAGGGGTAGTTTGGTTTAAAATTAGAAATGACAAGACCATTTTTAACTACCAAGTGCATTTCTTTGGTTTAGCCATTTGTCCATTAAACAATGTAACATGATGGCACCAATTCTAAGGGTTAGTGGGGAGGACAAAGCCAAGGGATTTGATCACCCCTACCAAAAAATAAGGGAATTCCATAAAGGATGCCTACATCTAGGAGGGGAATATAAGCGAGATGAAAAAGTGGTTGAGTGGATCACCCACGGGCATGCAAGCGTACATGACATGACGTAGACCCAGTTTGAGTCTAACTTAAAGACTCGATAATTAAAAAAAGTGCTTGTTGGGAGACAACCCATCCTATATCCTTTTTATTCATTTTATTTTGTTTTTGTATTTTGTTTGGTTTTGTGTTTTCTTCATCCCTTTTGCAATTTCCTACAACGAAGGGAAGACGAACGAAGTCATCTTAGCTCTAAATCAAGTGAAAATTATGGGACAAGGGCTACAATGAGTAACTACGGCGTAACTGGTGCACCCAAGTTACGCCATAACTGGTTTAATAGTTTTAATTTTTGTCCAGGTCCACTTAACTACGGTGTAACTGGCACGATGCAGTTACGCCGTAACTCCCTCCTATAGAAAACTTTTGGAAAACAATTTTGAATTTTTACAAAACCTTGTACACTTTGTCACGAACTTTGTGGGTGTGTTTCCTGGAAACTCTCATGAGACTTCACTCATCCACTCGGGATACCAAGGGGTTTAAAATGCTTGTTGCATACGCTAAATGCAATCGTGATTCCTACGAAAGCGAATTAGGTTTTTCATTTCATTTGTTTTATTTACTTGGTGTTTTTATTGGATAGAGCACATGGTTGTTAAGTGAATCCATGGATTTGATGTTTGCTCATGGATCTCAAGGCAGAACATGTTCTAAAAACGTATATCTTCGATCATACCAAGCAAAACTCAAGGGAGTCTTTTTGTTCTAATTCTACTCTTACCATCAATGTTTATCTTTTTGTGTATAATAAGGACATTGTACAACTCAAGTAGGGCGAGGAGAGTAGAATTACTACTTGAATAATATTTGCCTTTGTTTTATCTAGTTTTTTTTGAAAAAGTATGCCATTTTTAAAATTCTTGACATGTTTTTTTATTACCAAAAGTGGAATAGATATTTACCGAGCACAACCACCCATTATTCCATTCGCGAGGATAAGCCTTATATTCCATTTTTTTATATGACATAATCCACTAAATATGAGTGTACTGGTAGTATTGTAGACTTTAGAACTTGACTCGTACATCATTGCAAGACCATAAACGAGTATTGTATTGAGTTTTCTTAGTACAATTGGGATAGTGATGAGGTGTCATTTTATACACTTTTTCGGGGTCGTTTGACCCCCTAAATCGTGCATTTATGCCCAAAATATGTACTTAATCGTTCCTTTTCAGGTATTCAGCATTTGGAAGGCATTTGGAGGAAATACACGTGACTTGGGCTCATTTGGAGAAGAAACAGACAAGACTACGGACCTACACCAACATCTCTTAAAATTATGTTCTCTGCAGCTGGAGACGGCGTCACAGATTACACGTGACACCGTCACAACCTATACCAAGAGGTGTCACAAGATCTCAAGACGGCGTCAGAATGCACGACCCAGCCCATTATCTAGAATATTCTCTTTCACGACGGCGTCACGATTAAAACGCAACGCCGTCGCAACGATTTTCCTATATATACAAACCCAAAATTAGGGTTTTAAGTATGTAACTTTAGAGTAAAAGAAAGGGACGAACCCTAGTTCGTTTAGCAGCTGTTAGGGACGATTTTAGGGCCTCAAAACCCTATTGTACTTCCTTTAATTCATGTTTTAATCAAGTAAGACTATCTTAATCATTCAATATGTCTTGTTGTGTGATTCTTATCTGTTCTTGCTTTATCTTTAACATGCTTGGCTAAACCTTCTATTGTGTTTATTTATGATTGTATGAAACCTAGAATGTAGATCTTAGTGGTGTTGCTTCTTGTGATGAATATGCATGTTAGGTCTTAGAAAACCAGCTTTTGTTTGTATCGCTGTTGATATGTCTAGGAAAACATGATTGTGTAGAAAGGATACCATAGGGTAACAATCTTCATACTACCTTGCCCCTTATATGGTTGATCCACTCTTAATATATTTCAAATGCATTTAATATACTCTTAGGGGCCTTGTAATAGTCTTCATACTACCTTACTTGTGCGTTGCCTTAACGGAATATTAAATAGACGGCGGGTTCGTGTAATTCGTTTATGACTTAGGAAATAATTACATAGATCATCACAAGTGTGACAAAGAAACAACACTAGGAGAAGCAATCTAGGGAGTAATACATGATTAAATGAACACAATCTTTTATTATATTGTTATCACCAGTAGCTTAGTTTATATTTAGTTTAATAGCTAAAACCAACCAACCTCTCAAACATATGATTTACTGCTTTCATAAAATATAAAAATACAAAAAAAACACAAAAAGAATCTTCTCTCAACCCTTAGAATTCTGTTAGACCGTGATCAAGTCTTCCCAACCTATTCCCCGAGGTGAACGATAAACAAAACCCTCGAGTCTTGCCTTATACTACTACTACAACGATTAGGTGCTCTGCCTAGGGAGTTGTAAAGCTTCGTGTAGAAGTCTACGGCGTAACCGCAATCTAAGTTTTTGGCGCCATCACTTGTTTTTTTTTCTCTTCCTTTTTGGGAATAGTTAGGTATTGATCATAGTTTAGCTTAGTTCTACTTGCTTGAATCCTTTCAAGTAAGATTTAATTTCCGCATATTAGCTTTCTTGTAGTCTATCTTTTCTTCGTGTTATTTGTTTCGTAACTGATTCTCGTCAACCACCATGGGAGACGACAATCCTTATCGTACTCTAGGGAATACTCCATAACAAGCCACGAGGGCTACAAGAATACCATCGAGCTCCCCGTAGGGAACAACGTGGGTACCTCTTTGATCCGACACCATCCGGTTGGTGCAAAACGGATGCTCATTCCACGGACTTAAAGTCGAGGTCACCAAAACACTACACCTCTAGGATTTCCTAAATATAGGGACTCACTTGACCTGTGCGGTAAAAATAAGGAAAGAAAGCGCCTGCGTTTATTTCAATTTTCCCTTCGCGATCAAGCTAGCAATTGGCTTGAACGTCTTCCAGCATGATCCATCTCCACATGGGAGGTTACTTATTACCGAATTCTTGCTTATTTTTTCCATCGGGAAGGACCGCTAAAACTCGCAAGTATATCCTGATGTTCAAACAACATCATAGAGAATCTTTTTCTGAAGCATGGACTCGTTTCAAGGACTTACTCCAAAAAGTCCCTCATCATGGCATCGATCGTTGGCTTCAAATCCAAATTTTTTATGATCATGTCTCCTTTCATCTTAAGTGCGAGATTGACCGCGCCGCCGCTGGTAAACTCCGCAATAAGAATGCCGACGAATCTTGGGAAATCATTGAGAACCTTGCCCTCTATGACCATGAGGGCTGAAATGACACGAAAGAATTCGTCAAGCCGGTCAAGGCCATTTCTACGCCTCAAGGCATCTCAAAAACACCTGACCGAAGACTTTTTGAGCTCGAAGACCAGATTAACTTCTTACAAAAAGGACCGTGACCAACCCTTAGGAGCTCAACACATCTATGATTCTATGCAGATTGCAAGTCTATTCCAAACCTGGCCGGCATGGACAATATACGAGCACCCAATGAATTCCTTTGCACTTTTCGCGAAGTACAGGTCCGAGCCCTCAACCCCAAGCATTAGGAACTACTTTTGAGGCTCGAATAAGGGACTACACGGGAGCACATTCTGAAAGAATGGACAGATTTGAGAACGTCATTTTTAAGCAACAGGAGGAGATCAACGGAAAAATGATTGAAACTGTTTCGAGACTTCTCAAGGAACTCATGACCAGCAGGGTGAAAGCGAATCCATCATCGACCTTAGGATCCTTTTCTCAAGAACCACCTGTCACTACTCACGCTAAGTTTACGGCTCGAATAAACAAGCTTTTATAAATGAGGTAAACCATTGACTCTCTCTACTTCAAAACCATGAATGAATTAACCAACCAATCTTTCGACTCCGAGATCTTCTGCCCTAGGGAGAGGATCAAGGAACTTGAATTAAGCATGCAACGAAGAAACAATTTTGTGGAAGAATTGTTCAAGTATAGGTTCCCTACTGAGAAAGAACTAGCTTACCATAAGGAACTATTAGGAGAACCTCAACCCCCTTCTCTACCCTAGAGCCCAAGATTAAAAGAGGCGACCCTTGGAGTTTGAAGATTCCTTCCATAATCGGCACCGTTTACATGGGCCATGCATACATTGACCTACAATCTCCTGTCAACATCATGTCTCATGATTACTATAACAAAATAAGAGAAAAATCCCTTCAGGCACGTAGAAACCCATACCAACCATATAAGTTTTGCAACTTCGTTAGAAGAGCTAAAAACATGCATATTTTTATCGGGTGCTTCGTGTATGTTATAGACTTTATGATTTTAGAGGACTTGGGCAGCATCATTGACAATGGGTTAAGTGAAGTAGTCTTGGGACAACCTTTTGCGCATACATCTCACTTATGATGAATCTTTAGGATTATTTAGGTTTGCCTAAAGGGACGACGAGGTCATATTTAGAATGCCTCAAAGGACAAAGGAATTAGACCTAATATCCTCTTTAAAAAAGGATAATTTTGAGGCATTCTTTGTGAAAAACTTGAAGGTTAGAAAAAAGGGGTTTAAGCATGTCCTTGAAAAGAGAAAGGGATATTACAAAGCTTGCATGAACCTTGGACGTACTTATAAAAGAGATAGGGAAACAATTGAAAAACTCAAAACTAACCACATAAGTATCATCAAGCTCAAGGAGTAAAAAGGACTTCGAGTCTAGCTACAAGACTCGTAAAATAAAGAAAAGCGCTTTTTGGGAGGCAACCCAATATTTACTTTTCCTGCAATTAGGAGTGTCATGTGTTTTATTCTTTTCATTTAATTCTATCATGTTCGAACTCTATCTTGTAATCATGTTTTATTTTGTTTTTAACCTCGTCTTAATTTCAATCAATGTATTTTGACAAATAATAAAGTTAGGGAATTTATCCCGATTTTTGAACAAGTTCAAGCATTAAATAAATTTTGTTCTAGATAATTCGCGTCATGTGTCAAGTCATATGAGTAAATTAAGCTAATCACAGGTTTATGCAGCTATTTTATACAGGAATTAACTTATGAGAATCAAGAGGAAGAAAAGTTTCATCGGGGAGAGAGGGAAAGGGGGGGGGGGAGGGAATGTGGACGGGTAGTGTCCGGGGGGAGGTGGTGCGGGTGGGGCGCGTCTGAGCACGGGTGGGGGCGGGGGGGGATCGGCGTAGAACAAAAAGTTCGTTTTCACAGAACGTGGAGACGGCGTCACGATTTACACGTGACACCGTCACCACGACACCTGTGACGGTGTCAGGATTTTCCTGACGGTGTCAAACACCCAGGTCCAGAAAACTTAAAGTTTTTAATTATTTTTGAAAATAAAACTTGTACAACATTTAAAATATGTACTCTTCTGTCATAAACTTGCAAAACCAATGAGTTTGACAATTCTCTCATCCTATCTTTACTGCTTTATCGAGTCAAACCCTAAATTCATATTGTATATTGTAAATCGCACATTTTATGCTTGGTGTAGTTGTCTTTATCTTTGATTACAGGTTATATTTGATGAGAAGAAGCTTGGAAGTTCTTAGGAAGTTTTATTGGATGATTCTTGGATGACGATTTAACCAGTTATCACATGTTTCTTCTCCATTATTGAGCAAACCATGGGAGTACTAGTTTCTTTTCCTTGTTTTCTTTTCATTTTAATTCGTTTTTACGGGTACTTTTATAGAACATTGGGGATGATGTTCAACTTAAGTGTATGGGAGAAGTAAGCCTTAGAAACTATTCTTTCATTTGTCATTTGCTTTGTCCTTAAAATGATGGGTAATATATCGAAACATAACATAAGAGGTAATTTTGACCCAAATTTAAAATTTTTATGACACACACCGACGAAAATTGAGTATTAATAGCGTCATTGGATAGGAATTTATATTACTAGCACAAAAACCCTCAAATTCCACCCCCAAAATATGAGGTTCGCCCTTAGATATTATACCTTTAGCTTGTTCGAGTTAAGGAGTAAGCAATCATGTGTGTCTATTCCATCTTTATGGATGTGTATGCGTGGTTTTGTCGCCTTTTCTGGAACATTGGTATCGGTTACTTTAGGATTATGAGAGTGTACCGATAGCATATTAAATTCTAGAACTTGTTATTGTGATGCATCCCGAGACCGCATAGTAAGTATTAGGATTTGCTTGATAAGAGGCATTAGGATTAACCCATGTTTTAAACCTGTAATTGTTATGATGGTCACACTGATCATATAACTATACCACACCCTTGCCATGCACTCATCTTTAATGCAGGATACCCCTAATAGAACCCTCTGAGCCTATCCTTTTTCATGGTTCTTGTAATTTTCTAGTTAAGCCGGACTATTAATGAAGAGCATTGTCGCCCTTAAACCAATCGTTACATCCAAATTGACTTAGCCCGCCTTGTATGTACTCATTTTTAGTACATTATAGTTTTAACCTAAGTTAATTATTGAGTACACGGTTGCTAAGTCCTTATCCTTGTAAATACTATTTTGGGACGATTGGGATTCATGGTAG
>BQNB010097632.1:0-22724 GCA_026074375.1 Tanacetum coccineum | reverse complement strand
TTCAAAATATCGTTTCGCATAAATTCTCTTTAGAACCCGAGTCATAAAAATGTGATTTAGTAGGTCATTATAGTCGGGTCGGTTTTTTTTTGACACCCCTACTACCAGCAGTAATAACTATAACTACCAGGAGTAACTAATACACTACCAGGAGTAACTAATATACTACCAGTAGTAATAACTATAACTACCAGGAGTAACTACAACACTACCAGGAGTAACTAATACCCTACCAGGAATAACTATAATTACATTATTCAGATATTTATAAATGTTTTACAATTATAAATATGTTTTCACTCAAACAATTAGATGGTGATTAGCTAAATAGACTTATGCATGGTAGAGATTACTCAATGTGATTAGTACTTATACGACCTATATTGGATTAGGTTGCCTTCGGATTCCTTCGTGACGCATTTTTCTATTGTGAATACTTGTTGATTACCATTCACTTGAGGTGAGTTCATAACCCCACCTTTTCTCTTTTAATTATTTCATAAACTGGTTTTCGGGGTGGAGAATACATGCTCGTTTTACTAAGTGAACTTATTGATTTCTACTACATAAGCGTTACATGACTAATTTTACTAAAGCTTGATTTGTTACTACATGATTTGAGATCGTTGAATACCTATATTTGAAGCCGTGAATTTTTGAACTGTTAATCAAAGTGTTTAGTACTTATACGACATATATTGGATTAGGTTGCATTCGATCTTCGTGACGCATTTTCTATTGTGAATACTTGTTGATTACCATTCACTCGAGGTGAGTTCATAGCCCCCTTTTTACTACGTGATTGTTTTACAAAATCTACGGGGTGAATTACATTGCTTGTTTTACTATTGGACACAAGTATTTTTCTAAGTGTTTTCAAAGTGTTTACAAAGTGTATGCTATCCAGATTACTGCCTGATTATTAATGCCTAAGTTACCTTATTGCCGTGAAGTCCCTACTTATCATGAACCGTTAATTGCTATTGTAGTAAGCGCGAGTGTTGTGGATAGATCTATCGGGACTGACAATCCCCACCTTTCCTTGGGTCACTAGTTTGATCAAGGTGCATTTAACATTGAGAGGTGTTAGGTTGTTGGCAAGCATCCTATATTCTGATTGGGGCACAAATCTAGTTAAGGCTTCGGGGTCATGAGCTTAGTGCAATAATAAACGTTTTGGACTACTGAATGTGTTTCAGAGTCTACTATTACTTCGATCTTGTGGTCCACCCTTTTTACCGATAAACCTATGATTTCACTCAACCTTTGTGTTGACTTTTAGCATGTAATTTCAGGTCCTAGGGTATGAAGATTGGAGGGGAGCCGTGGCGGATATCAATGAAGACGGATTCTGTGTTTTATCTATATTCAATGCAACTTTTATTATCTTTAAAAACTTAAGTCATCTTTTGGGTATTATGAAGCTTTTGTTTAATTAAATATGTACTTGAAATGTTTATTACTCTTTTAAAACATATGAGACCTAATGTATGAACTCTGATATTTTGCTATGGCATCGAATGAAATCTTATCTTAAAACATCCATTTAAGGTCGTTTCCTATATCTTGATTGTTGTACTTTGACGTAGCACCCCATTGTTACCATTCCGCTGCTACCTGATTTTGGGGGTGTTACAGATGGTACCAGAGCCAAGGTTATAGGGAACTGGGTCATTTTCAAAACCTAGTCTATAACCACAAAGTTTAAAGATTTTCTTTCCTTTCATTTTTAAATACAAACCTCAAAATAGTTGATTGTTCACGTAAATGCAAGTATTTATGTACATTAAAGACTTAATGTTTTACTTAAGCCGATTGCTGAAAATAAGGGGTATTTTCAGCATTAGTGGTAATTTAAAAGCAATGGCGAAGTTAGCTCAAGTAAGCTTATTTCTTATTGATCATGGTGGGTGAAAGTAACCCGTACCTTGGCGCGACAGCACCATGAGCACGGTGTTTGCAGCCATGGCGGGTCAGGCACCCTTCCTTGATGATTTCTTGATGGTTGGTTAGTGTTGTGTGATTATACAGTTGGTTTTTAGGGTATGATTTATGTGTACTTATAACATTTTTGTTGAAAGCCGTATTGATCCATGAAAAAGGATATGTATGCCCATAATATTAGATAAAATGTTGTAGCCGATGATGATAGTGTTCTGTTTAGTACGCGTAGTTTACCGAGACCTGTAACTTGGCTAGGCAATCACACCGAGTGTGTGATTGCAGCCATGTCGGGTGTTTGGTACCGCTACTGTATTCATAAATCTGAGCCTCATTTGGTATTGTTATACATACCCTCATTTACGGATTGGCATTTAACATGGGCTTCAAACGACAACCGCTCCTGCTGAATGAAACTGAATGCATACATGTAAAGCATTACTGATCTTTTTTGTCGTACATGACCCACCAGCAACTTATAAGTGTTTGCGCCGCCTTTTGTCTGCATAATTATGTCTGAAATTGTTTCTTACGACCCTTACATTAGTTTCTTAATGGTTCCTTATGCTTTCCTGTTTTGTTTGCTATACGCCGTTTAAAACAACTTTGTTGCATATCATATTGGTTTAAAACTCTTTGTGGGGTCATTGGTGGTTGTATCAGTATGTCCAACTATGAGAGGGGAACCAATATCTTGGCCTACAATAGTTGGGATGCCCGACCTAGACCACCGTTCGGATACCTGGGCCATGACCCGCTCCACCCCGGTTCGTTTGTTTGCAGTAGCCTGACTCGTCCTCTTTTGTGTGATGGGCATGGTTTTTTTAGGTTGTACCCGACCAATCCCTTATTATATTGTTTGGTTACCCGGTATTTTTTAGCCAATCCGTTGTATTATACATAACCCATATGGCACGTGTCCCTCTGATTCATCAAACTCTGAATCACAACCATCACCACCATTTCCAGATCTATCAGGCGATGAAGATCCCGTAGCGTTTATACGTTTGTTACACGTATCTTGGTGTGGCATCACGACTACGTGTTTGCAGCCATGGCGGGTTGGATACTTTGTTATCCCGGCCGACACTCGCAAATCTGAGCCAATAGTTTCACTCTTGAATGACAGTTGAAAAGCACTATGGCATCCCGATTGTGTACATGTTCCCGGATGCTATAGAAGTTCAGGGCCCAAAACGAATTCAGACCTCAAGCCCGTAATTCTTTTTTTTTTGTAACCACGGTTTCCGACACATTGGCTAATAATTCCTTATGGGTGATGCCCCTTTTATTGCACCTGCTAACCTGACAGCGAGACCCATCTTAGGCGCTTGAAAAAAATAGGTTCATGTCAAAAAGGATTTATTTGTTGTATTGAGATGGGCTGAGTTTAGTAAACGTAGGCTATATATGATTAAAAAGATTGAAGTTTGTACACTGATAAAGCTGGGCTATTCTAAAAAAGCAGTGTAGGTGTCGTTTTATGCAATATGTAATACATTTTTGGTATGACTTTCACAATCATTTATCTATTTTTTTAGTCAAATCAGTTAATAATCAGTTGTTTGTTTCTCATATATCAGTATATAACCCCGTTTCTTTCTGTTGCTGTTTGTTTTTTATGTGTGCGCGCAGGAACACACATTGCTTCTGGGCCTGTGTGGACTGAGTAAAGTCATATGGCCACCAGAAAATACTTTTTAGGTTGAAGTCATCCTTTTCTGATTTTAATGTATGTATATCAATAAATGATTGTTATAAAATATAAAGGTTGCTTGATGTGTGATTTCGTTTATAGTTATATCAAATAGAATAAAAAGGCATGTTCTTGATTTGCGCAGACGGGTTTTCATCATCAATGGCATGGCCAACGGTTACTCGCGTTTCAACTTACTGTTTTGCTTCAATATTATCATAATAGGTAAGAAAGTTTACTAAACTGTACCTCCATTTTGTTTTTCCCTTATACATATTCTTCTGTCCTTTCTCTTTATTCCGTTGGCAAAATTGTGTTTGGTTGATACAACTTGGGCTCAAGCTCTTTATTCCGTTGGCTTTCAGTTTATGCCTTAATTTGATTGCATTCTTTTCTTTGACCGTCGACAATAATGAGGAATAATCTCAAATGTCTAATTGCCTCTGAAATGGGCCATGATGAATGACTACACTTTTTGGCTTGCTAAATGGACAATTACTTTGAATGCTCAGCCAATATTCAATTCAAATATGGATTTAAATTTAAACATGATTAGTGATTGCATTCATCACTCTAATATGGGGGGTGTTTGGCTAAGTATACTTTAGGTGCTTAAAACGTTATTTTATTTTGAAAAAACAATTAAGCACGTTCAAAGTGTTTGGGTAAACTTATATTGAAAGTTTCATGGCTTTTCTAAGGACAAATAAACTAATGAGCTTAGTCTGTTGAATTGGGTCTATCTAATAGTAATACATAAGCTTTTAGGCATGATTTTACCCAAACACCCAATTAGTAGCATAAAAAATCATTTGTGGTTTAAATGTTAGTACTTAGTAAGATTGCACATCATTTACAACTAAACAATGTTTCAGAAGCAATTTGTTGTCTGCAACAATGAGTGAAGTATTGTTGGACCATGAACTCTTAAATATTAGCTTTCCTTGCCACATATTTGATTACACCGTTTGATATCGCAATAATAATACGGAATAATATTCATATAGTTTGCTGAAATAAGAAATCCAAATACTCCTTAAAGCTGTTTTTTTGTTTTATTATGATGAGAATAATAGGATATTTTACTCTGTTTATGAAAGTTGTCATTTGTTTATGTGTGCAAAGGGTTGTTCCACTGAATACATGTGTCCTCATGTCTAATTTTAAGCTAGCTTACAACATACTTCGACGCCCAGTTATTTAGAGATTCGGTATGGATAACCATGTTCTCAGTAGCACATCAGCTGCAAGTGAAAACCCATAAAGCTACCCGCTGACGCACATCCCTGAAGCAGGAAATATTTGTTTTGTCGACAATAATAGCGAGGGAAAGGCATCAGGCGATCTTATGTATAATAGCTGGCCAACCTGGATGATGTGGACAAGATGTTAAGGTAGATCTTAGTTCAAAAAGTTAAAGTAACGTGTTCACCATTTCTTCCCTTATTCTAATTAAACAATATCTTACATATGCTTTATCATCTATATTCAAAAGTTGTGATTCATCATTTGGACTAGGTGTCACTAATAAAGACGATGAACTTTGCTAGTTTACATCAGCTCACGTTGAGGGTACTAAAGAAGCATTTAAGATGGGTTTTAAATTCCCATGTTCTGAGCCAAGTGGTTTGAAAAATATGTTACCCAATAATGATTCTCCAGCATCAAATAATCAGAGGTCTAGCTGCATCTCTGAAAGCAAACACGAGTATCATATAGAAAATCAGGTTAGTCAAGTTTTATTTGTGACAGGAATCTCGAGAAGCTTTCACTTTCACCAATTAAACGTTCTTATGGTTGCGTTAATCTAGCTGTTATTACGGATTATCGATTCAATATTTGTTGTTTGTGTAGTGTAATTTTGTTTACGCGTTAAATGACAGTGGGTTATGCTGTTAAATGTCCAGCTATGCCTTAAAAACTATGTCTTATCTATGTAATTCTGGTATAATTGATAGATCAGTATGCATAAAAAGCAGTTGAAGCATCTAAATCAGACGGAAGGAAAAAAAGTAGCATTGTTTCAGTAGGCAAATGACCCGACCCAAAACACACTGACCGAGGGAGTTGCAAACGCCCCGTAGCGGAACGCGAGCAAACCCCCTCGTTATTATCAAAACTAAACCAATTTCTAGTTACCAAGCACGAGTATAAGGATTTTTTGTTCAACTTTTGTGAGAAACTAAAGATTTTAAGCAATTGTCTCACAAGGAATGATGAAAATAAGGGAGAGAAAATGGTCTTGGACAAGGACATCATATAGATTGATGGTCAAGGTAAACTCAATATATAGACCTTGACGAGGAACAATATAAGAATATAACACCGAGGTTAGCGATTAAATTTGTTTTGATTATTTATGCCTATGTTTAACCAAACTTTACATGATCATGGTATAGAAAATAAAAAATATATTTATATATATCTTGTAAAACCTCCAATGTGAAGGTTTTGAAATAGTCATAGGTCTAACATATATCTGATGTGTATTGCTATTGGCACTTTTTTATACACAGTGTATATTTTTTTTGTATCTTTTGTATATTATATGTTACATATTTTTTACGGCAATTTTACTCACTTTATTAACATGACAAACACTTTTTCTATAATTTTATGTTTTGTATTTTTTGTGTTATAATACTTTTAACTTGTCAAACTTTATATTTCAGTTTTGTATTTTCTGTTTCATTGTTTTATATAAAACAAAATAATAAAATAAAAATAATATAAAAAGATTAAAAGGGTATTAAAATAATTTTAGGGTACCAATAATCTAAAATTTTCTTATGGGAACACAAAGACTTTCCAATATGGCAACTAGAACTACAGAAAACCTAGTTGTCACTTCTTCAATCTAATCTGTATTTACAATTTCACCCTTTAAAGTCAAAGTCAAACATGGATACTTTGAGTGTATATAACTGATACCATATTGGCATAACTTGTCACAAAACCTTCAGCATATATCATTGCACAAGCCTTAAAAGTGATTTAAATTTCGGTGTCACCTTTTTTCAAGCAAAAAAGAAGTAAACATGCCTTGGTTGATTGCATTCAAAGGAAAATCTGGATACTCAGCCAAAAACACAGCTGAAGATGTTACTAAAGGAATTGATGGTCATGGTTTAACTGCTATTATTACAGGTATTTTTTTTATATTTTTAATTATTTGTGTTAGATATATACTATTTCTTGGGCTTTTAGATCATTCTGCTTCAAGATTTCATATGGGTTATTACAATCCTTTTAGATCATTTTGCTATACTTATCACAAATAATCAGATTGCTTATCTGATTATTTGTTAAGTTGTTTTAGATAAGCAGAAAAACACAGTTTATTGATAGACAGGTGTGCTAATGATTAGTGTTTGTATATGTGTAATTTGATCAAGATGTGCTTACAGCATGTAAAAGTAGGCAATCAATGCCCCTTTGAAAGTATTAAAATAGCATGGTACTTTGATTTTTTACTGATCTTCATAAATTTTAGTAACCATAGCGTAACTCGCTGTATGCTGTTATGATCGATATCGAATGAAAGCATGATGATATGTTGGTAGCAAAACTCAAGTATAATATTCTTACTGATAAGTTATAACATTAATAAATAATCTTTAGTTGTTCACGCAACTCATTATTTTCTCTTCGCTGAAGGATATTTAGAAAACTTATATTTTTCTTTTTATAAGAATTAAGATTGGATCTAATAAATGGCTAAAGTTTGTAGAAGTCGACTAGGTAGCTTATTTCTATAAGACCATATGCAAGCAAAATAATGTGTCTTACTGGATGTTACATGTTTAGTAATTTTTCTGGTGTAACAAGTACCATATATATCATACAGAACGCATTTTCAAGCTTTCAGTGTCTTTTATGGGGCTTTAGAGCCGTTTAAAACATGAACTTTTGTGGAGTTAATCCAAAATGTATAAATAGCAGGGCCGTCTTTAGGGGAGTGCGAGAGGTGCAATCGCACAGGGCCACCACTAGACGAGGGCCTCCAAATTTCATGCCCTTCTATTATACATATAAACAATATGAGGCTCAAGTTTATTTAATTTATGCACTATTGATACATGTGTATTTTGTGTGTGCGTTTAAAGGCCTTTTTTTGATAATGGCACGGGGCCATCAAAATCAATGAGACGGCCCTGATAAATAGTCACGTCAATAAATATCATAAACCTCTATTTGTTATCCTTTTAAATCTTTGATATTTCATTAGCTAAGAAGTCTACTATTTTCAGGGCCAACAAGTGGCATTGGCCTAGAAACAGCGCGTGTGCTAGCTTTGCGCGGTGTTCATGTAGTTATGGCAGCAAGGAACATGGAATCGGCTGCAAAGTGCAAGGAAACCATAGTCAAGGACTACCCCAATGCTACCATTGACATCATGGAACTTGATGTTAGCTCACTAGAATCTGTTAGAAAATTTGCCAATGAGTTCATTGCCAAGGGTCTACCACTCAACATCCTCATGTAAGATACTAGCATACCATTTTAATAATATCTAACAGTTAACTTTATAGCGTATAAGTCTAACAACTGGTTTATTGTTGTTTGCAGTGGTAATGCAGGGATAATGACTCCTCCATTTTCCCTATCTAAAGACGGAATTGAGAGTCAGTTTGCAACTAACTATCTTGGTACGTGTTGACTAGTGTTTTATATGCGACACTTGTTTTTCTCCTAGAAAATGTTTTCGTAGCTAAAGTTGTGTTTCTTTTCTTCTTATAATCTAGGTCATTTTCATTTGACGAATTTGTTGTTGGATACGATGAAAAATACTGCTAAAAATTGCGGACGTGAAGGAAGGATTGTCTTAGTATCATCAAGACTTTATGAGTTCTCCTACAAAGGGGGAATCATGTTTGACAAGCTAAACGATGAGAAATGGTATAATTCTATTCTTTTATTTGCAGCAATTAATGTTCGACAACCAAACCTTAGCAAGGGTTGTGTAGACTTGCTAACATTGAACTATACATACAAACGGTTTACCTGATATATATCTTTGTCGAATTTACAGCTATAGTAGTTTCTATGCTTATGGGCAATCAAAACTTGCTACTATTCTGCACGCTAAGGAGCTAGCAAGGCGCCTCAAGGTACTATTTAGAACTGATGATCAAACAGTCATAATTATCTCTAATTGACCTTGATCTAGTTTAGCCAATATATGGACTCTTAATAAGCGACATGTTTGTCTTTGAGTTCAGGAAGAAGGGGCAGACATAACTGTCAACGCGTTGCATCCTGGAGTTATTACAACTAATCTTGCGCGTCACTCAAACTTCTTGACATGTAATATCGTAGTTTAATCCTTTTAATTGGTTCTTTTTCTTGGTCATGACGTTAACTCTTATCATTTTTCATTTTCTTGACATAGGTTGCTTATATGGAGGTATAATCAAACACTTTCAAAAGAATGTACCACAGGGCGCTTCAACGACATGCTTTTTGGCATTGAACCCAAAAGCGAAAGAGTTTAGTGGCGAGTATTTTATGGACAACAATGTGGCTACAGTGAGCGGGTATGCTAAAGATGCCGAGTTGGCCAAGAAACTATGGGAATGTGGTATGGAGTTAACCGCTTCAAAGTGATTCGCGAGAGTTTAATTTTGTGTTTCATATGTAATATAATATATTCATGTTATGATTCTTTTGTTTTAATGTTTTTGTTGTGAATATCTTACATGCTCGTTTGAGTGCTGTTTTTGCATGTTTAGAAATGAGGTGTGGTGTAAAGTGTATGTACCAATTATTTGTAATATTGTATGTGACTATGTTTAAAAATGTAAAAGAAATAAAGATGAAGTTTTATCTATTCTATTGCATTATTGTTAGCATTTGTAACAACTATTTCGGAGAGGATCGCTTTCACACTCGACACATATACCCAAATGACTCGAAGAGGAGATAAGTCGATAGTTGACAGTTGATACATACCCAAATGATTACTTGATACGCATTTTATGTCCTAACTTTCAAGTCGATAGTTCAAATTACTTTTTTTAGTAAGATTTTTTTAAAGAAAAGTTGAGTGATAAAAATCTGAGTGAAGAACCCAATGAGCGTAATTTTTGGGCTTGTATATCATATGGTCGTGTTTGTTGCACCGTAAAGGCCCTTTCCCAATACGGGCATTCCTGTGACCGAAGGGCGAATCCAGAAAGTTTTGATAATTTTTAGAAAATTAACTACAAATTGGTTCGTTAGGGGGGCAAATTACAAAAAAAAAAAAAAATCAAGTATTTTGAAAATTTTACACTACAATTTTTTCCCTAGGGGGCACGTGCTTACTGTGCCCCTCCTATCTCCGCCTAACTATGGTATGTCACGACCGTTTCTGTCTCTTTCATTTGTCATCTCAGAATATCTACCTATTAAAGTTTGCTTCCATATTAAAATGTTTCACCACTAGACCACTTTGTTAGTGGTTTAAAAATTTCATTACTTAAGTGTTTGAGTACTTTAAAACTGGTATTCCTTATATGAATGTTTATAAGTTATATCATCACTTTAGGATTAATTTTTGGAGATTATGTATGGTTTTGCTTCTACCCAATTGAAACGCTCATATTTTTGATTATATAGAACTTTAGACGGAAAATATGCTACCTCAGGATGTTATATCTCCGAAACCGACTAGACTATAAGTATCAGATTGTCTTCGTCCAAAAACGCAAAAAAGCTAATCATGTTATATATAGTAAAGTGTATAATTGATAACTCATTTTATGTGCAAGAACTTTACAGAACATTTTAAAATGAATCTGAACCATTGGATGAGTATAATCAAATGTTAAGATTAAAAGTGTCAAAATTGCAATTAAACTAAAGATGAGGTGTTATCTTGTTAAGGCTAAAAGGGTATTATAGGAACTTCACTTTTATTAATTTCAAAAACCGTCCATGTTTTGAAGAAATATTAGAACCTGTAGAAAATAATTATGATTTATCTCTCACTTCCACTATCAAACATCTCTCCTCAAGTCGGTTCTAGGTGCGGTTCCCATATACAACATGTCGTTATATAAAGCTCCCAAAAGTGTGCTTCACGAGATGGAGAAACTTCGTAACAATTTCTTTAATGGTGGTGATTCTCAGAATAGCAAAATTACATGGGTCGCGTGGTCGAAGGTTTTGTCGTCTAAGAAAAACGGAGGTCTAGGAGTGTCCAGCTTCTTTGCCCTCAACCGTGCTCTCCTCCTTAAATGGGTTTGGCGTTTCCTTCCTACGTTCAGGAAGAACGGTACCTTGTGGCACGCCATATGATCAGTGCAATTATGGTTCTCTCAGGATGGAAGTGTCACTCTCGTAAAACTCTTCTCTTGGGGTGTCATCTTACGTGAAAGTTCTCCACCTGCTTTAGAAAGCTTTGACTTTCTTCCCATTAGCAAGATTCCGTATTGGGGATGTTTAAACACTATTTTTGGTTAATAACATGGACTCTTGATCTGCCGTTGTTTTCGGTTCCCTCTTTATTCGCTCTTGCATTGACAAAGATATTTCGGTTGCAGCCAAGTGGGGGGCTCCCAGTCGTTATGATGACTCTTTCAGAACCGGTCAAGAACGGATCGAAAGGAATCAGTGGACTGAGCTTCTGTCTTTGCTAGGTAACGATTTCGTTATCGTCCTTCGTCTGAAAGGTATTTTTTGCGATCTCATTGGCGATGGTGTTGTTTTTCGGGTCAAAGACATTCGCATCCGCGTTAGAACGAGCTCGTTTCACCACTTCGTCGGACGTGGCACTAGAAGGAGGGTAAATTGTTCCCAATTAAAGTCAATATCTTCGCTTGGCGTGCCAGCCTTGATCGCCTCCCGACTCGAGGTAATTTGATTTCTAGAGGGGTTACCATGGATTCTCCTTTATGTCCAATTTGTGAATTGACATTGGAAGATTCTAGTCTCCTATTCTTCTCTTGCGATTTGGGAAAGAGCATCTCTCAGAGAATTTGTCGTTGGTGGAACATTCAATGGGAGGAGGTCTCGTCGTTTGTCGATTGGTATACATGGTTCGGTTCTATACGCCTGCCGTCTAAGCTTAAAGCCATGTTGGAGGGTGTTTTTTATACTGCTTGGTGGCACATCTGGTCTTTTTGGAATAGGTTGGTTTTTTATTCTTCCCCTCCTAGACGGTCCGTGATCTTTGATGACTTAGTCGCGGCTTCTTTTAATTGGTGTGTTAATCGATGTTCTAGTTCTTTTTCTTGGGATTTTTGGTTAAAGAACCCTTATTTGCTTTCTTTGTAATGCTTTTCTAGCGTCTTGCTAGTTTCTCAATAAAAGTTGCCGTTCAGAAAAAAACATCTCTCATCTCAAACTTAACCCTAATCCTATAGCAGCAACCACAAATCCACAACCACCATAAATCCTCTTTTTTATCTACCAGCCTACTAGTAATTAACCATGATAGCATTGCAGACCAAAAGTAAAGTGATTCGGTATATCCTCCATCTCTATTACCGGTTTAGATCGAGGTATTTTGTACCGATCTGAATCGGTTTAGATCCTAAATCGTTGTGATTTCTAATGCTAAAAGTGTTTTGCAGTTGTTGGTAGTTTAATGGTTAAAAGGCATGACGATCCCGGCGCCATGGTACTACACCACTACCGACCATGGGTTTTAGTAGAAGGAGGCTTATGAAACTTTACTTTTCGAATAAAATCAAAGATTGTGCATCTGTGTTTTTTTTTTCCTATGGTATTTGTGTCATGTGCATATGTGTTTTTGGAAGTCGTGCACATATGTTATACTGAATTTAATGAGAAAAGCTACGAATACATATAATTTTTAAAAGTGTGCACATATGTTTTTGAATGTCGACGACATATGTTCAATGAATTTGATGAAAAAAATAAAAATAACACATGTTTCTCAAAGCCGTGGAAGGAGTGCACATGTGTTTTTTGAAATATGTGCACATGTATATTCAAGATGATACCTTTGTTTTTAATTGTATTTCATTTGATATCAAACTTTATGTACAATATTCATGTTCTTCGTTATTATAAAGTTAGAAGGCGTATGTATAACATTTATGCTGTTAGTTTTATATATTGAAGTTTAGAGAATGTACAATGGAACATATTGTTTTATATATTGAAGTTTAGAGAATGTACAATGGAACATACATGCAATTACTTTTTTTTAATCAAACACAATTGAAGTTTAAATAAATGTATATCAATAATATTGTGCAATTAAATTATTAACACAAAAAACACATATCATATCACCATTGTAAAATGCCAAATAAAATGGGAAAAACGTATTATTTTAAAAATATTAATTCAAGGGTAACTAAAAATAATACATTTAAAAAATATTTCAACTTCATAAATTTCAACGATTTAAAAATACAGAATTATATCAAAAAAAATGGAAAAAAAAACTAACCAAAAATGTTACATAGTGTTTTTTAATTCCTAAATTTAAGGGATTTAAAATAGATTTTTTAATTAAAAAAATTCGAAAAGAATGTAAAAAGTTGTTTTACCATTGTACCCTTTTAGATTAGTTAAAGTCTTTAAAATACTAATTCTTTATTGGTACAAAAGATTCTGTAAAAGTTACTGTAAAAAAAAAAAAAAAAAAAAAAAAACCACTAAAAGGGTTCTCAATATAACTCGTCCCTATATATATATATTATATATATATATATATAATATATATATATATATAAAAGAATATTTAAAATAAATGGAAAATCTAGCATAATTTTTTGTAGCTAATTGGCTACAATTTTATGCTATAATTGTGGGTCTCTGAATCCTGTTTGCGGGTCTCTAAGTCATTTCTTATATATTTTTTGGTGAAAGATTGTAGCCAATTGGCTACAAAATTTATAGCCAAATTATCCACGAATTCATATTCATAACACCAAGCCTAAAAGTGTTTAAATTTTGGTGTAACCTTTTTTCAAGCAAAAAAGAAGTAAAGATGCCTTGGTTGATTGCATTCAAAGAAAAATCTGGATACTCAGCTAAAAACACAGATGAAGATGTTACTAAAGGAATTGATTGTCATGGTTTAACTGCTATTATTACAGGTATTTTCTTTATATTTTTAAGCAAATTGGTCCTGAAAATCATCGAAATTGTCACGTTTTTTCCTTTTGGTAAACTATGAACTTTTATTTTTTCTTTTGTTTGCCAATACTTTGCTAATCTTCCTATTGTAGCCATCAAACAGGGGTAATTTGACGTGGCACTTGATTAACTCGCTTTTTTCTGTTTTCCTCTTTTAGCCAATGTTATACCTTGCCCCTAAACTTTATTTTTTGACATTTTCACCCTTTAACCCTTTTAAGTATTAATAACTTACACACTTTATTATATAACCCTACACTTTATTTATTAACGTTTTACACCCTTTAATTTTTTATTTATTAATAATTTACACACTTTATGCCATGTTTGCAAATGATAACAACACAAGAAATTTGAATAGTGTATATTTAATTGATCATAGATAACTGAAGAAACAATATCTACAACATAATACCTTTAATGATAAAATTTTAATTTTCAAAAATTATCAAAAAACCTAACTAGCCATGGAATAATAGAAAGTAAAATGCACAAATACAAAAATATTCAGACTGCTAATTCCCCGAGAAGCTCCATCTTCCATATACAATACTCACGATCAAAACAAACATCATTTGTCATCATTGTCGATCTTACTCCTTGGCAACCTCAATAGCAGCAGGAGGTGTGCACCAATTGGCATAGCTGAAGCCGAGGCCTGTGGTCCGCCACCAATTTTATAGATAGCTAAGTCACTGAAATTTGCTATACTCGAATTTGGTGAAAGGTCATTAGAGAGACCATAGAAATATTCCTGTAATTAGAAAGACTAAGTAAGCTTTGACTCAGAGATAACTAAAGGATTAAAGAATACAATTGAAGGTTCTTTATAGAAGCTTTTTAGGATTAATAAGTGTCAAGATTAATGGAACTGAGGATTTTTTTTCAAGCATAAAGAGCACCTGACTTATCCTATGGCTCCTGGCACTAACTCTGAATTTTGAATTCCTAGACACAACACCACTTGATTTTTTGAAGTTTTACCACAACTACATTTGGCTTCCGTTTTAGAACATCTTTTAACATGCTGCAAAGTTTCTCCTGGCAAAAGTTACAAAAACAAGAAGTATTAACATTTCATGGTTCTCACTGATGAAGTCCCATAAAGCATTTTTACTTACGTTAATTAAACTGCAAACTACAATTAAGCATAGTACGCCTCTGCTGATAATTAAATTTATACACAAAAAGAGGACCTACAAAGTTCATACATCATAACCAAGGCCATGAATGAATCCCATGGTGTTGATGACTATGCCTGCTGCTCTTTATTGTAACATTCTCACGGAACTTCTTTTCGAGGAACTATCATGCTCCTTTCCAAGTACCAATATAAGATCTGCATTAACACTACAAAGACAAAGGTAAGGGACGCTGTAATAAAAGTTCAGATGGACAGCACGGAAGAAACTAACAAAATCATGCAGTGGAATAGGTATGTACTCCGTAATATTCTTTTCACAGTTGTAGATTCTTTGCTTCTTTTTTTATGAGTAACAAAGGGGTATAAAATATCAGAACATAGGAATTAGCATCTCAGATGCTTTAATTTACATGGTATAAGGCGTCCCCAAAGTGGTACCAATCCCCTGTACAATCTGCATACATGACAAACTTATGAGAAAACTCCCAGATACATCTGATATCGCTGCAGAGTAATTAAAACTAATCAAACAAGACTACAAGCGTATGTGCTGATAAGCCGAGTTAGGGGGTGTTTGTTTAGGCTTATTTTCATACCTACAACCAATGTGGTTGGCTTGCAACTTATTTTGAAACTTATGTGCTTATATAAGCTTAATGTGTTATGATAAGCCTATATAAGCACATAAGTCCAAAAATAAGCTTAAACAAACACCATTACTCATAAACCAAAAAACTAGATATGATCTTATGAAATGTTGTTTTAGTTAAAATATAAGTCGGGTCAAATTAGCTTAAACAAAGCTTATTTGTCGGCCTATGAGCTTATGTGATTTCAGCTTATTTTTCATAAGCTTTAATTTTCCGGCTTATATAAGCTTATTATATAATAAGCTATATAAGCCCATAGATCTCATATCAAGCTGGAAAAATAAGCCAAAATCGCATAAGCTCATAAGCCCACAAATAAGCTTAAAGAAACACCCCCTAAAATGACATTATCTATAACTTGTTACTAATCACTAATTAAATAGCTTATAATCCAAACAATGGTGCAAGGTTCAATACTAATACACCTTGCTATCCAAATACCTTTGGTGGTCTGAGATCTAATAACGAGAACAGAAGATGAGCAAAGTGTATGACACGAAACAAAATAAAGAGAGAGCGGATTTAGAAGCATACCCAATCCTCAAATTCCCTAAAGCTGTCCGAAGTATCCTATGTCAAAAATTGAATTTTTTAGGGTTTATGACTATAGTGAATATAAATTAAGGTTGGTGTAGGATTTATTAATTAGGGATCGTGTAGGATTTGTGAAGTAGGGATCGTGTAGGATTTATGAATTAGGGATCGTGTATGATTTGTGAATTATGGATTGTTTACTGACATTAATTAGGGTTCCTCTGAGATTTGTGAGTTTGGATGGTAATGAAATTGGGGATAGATTTATACATATGATAATTGTTATTATGAATATTGACATTTGTCTTTGTTTATTTGCAAAATGGACCCCTTAATGTGTAAAACAGGAAAGTTTAAAAGAATAACGAGAAAAAGTGGGTTAATCAAGTGACACGTCAAATTACCCCCGTTTGATGACTACAATAGGAAGATTAGCAAAGTGTTGGCTCACAAAAGAAAATTTAAAAGTTCATAGCTTACAAAAGGAAAACGTGACAACTTCGATGCATTTTCAGACCATTTGCCCTATTTTTAATTATTTATATATGTTAGATATATACTATTTCTTGGGCTTTTAGATCATTTTGCTTCAAGTATTCATACGGGTTAATACAATCCTTTTAGATCATTTTGCTATACTATCTGATTATTTGTGAGTAGTAAGTTGTTTTAGATAAGCAAAAAAAAACAGTTTATTGATAGAAAGGTGTGTTAATGATTAGTGTTTGTATGTGTGTAATTTGATCAAGATGTGCTTACAGCATGTAAAAGCTGACTAATTGAGGCAATCAGCACCCTTTTAAAAGTATTAAAATAGCATCGTACTTTGATTTTTTACCAATCTTAATAAATTTTATCAACCATAACCCGCTTTATGTTGTTATGATCGATATCGAATGAAAGCATGTTGCTATATATATGTTAGTAGCAAAACTCAATTATATAGCTTGCACTTCAAGAAGTCTTGGAAAGTGCACTCTCGAGCCACCAGCATGAAACCTCCATAATTCATGCCATGATTCCCATTTCTATTTCCATTTCCTCCATTCCCTCCATTTCCATTTCCTCCATTTCCATTATCCTTCCGTCTCGCCTCTATGTTTATCCGCAATTCTCATTCTCAGGGGATCAGGGTCCTGGCAGCTTCACGAGCCTCCATCTCTTCAACTACTCGGCGAGTAACCAATTCTTCAAACTCCTCACGAGTCATGGACGTTCCAGATCTGGTGCTAGGCATCTTCCTACAACATATCAACATAACACTCGCTGAGATTTCTAGGTAATGACGAGATCAACTGACGTAATTAAAAAAAATTTACGTTAAACCACATAGAAAAATACACGACCAAAATACATATCCATGGAAACCCATAATGCATACTCAATAGCTAAAAGTAAAATCAAATCATAGACATCATATCATCAGATAAATATCAATTTTCAACATACGAACTTTAGGAATTTACAATCACAACGTTTCATAATACAGAAAATACGAGATCTAGATACTACGGTTACACTAACGCTACCACTAAATGCGCAATACTAACGAACATCTCTAAGAACGTAGCCCATGTGCTTCATAGCACACGCCTCAAGTCTGCCCAACTCTCACGCGGGTCATAAAATCCGAAGTCGTCCGCATCTGCCTCAACTCGTCTCCGCATATGTGACATGCTGCGTCCTGGAGTCGGTCAACTCTCTGACTCTCAACACTCGCGGTGCCTAAGCCTCATGTTATCCCTCTCCAATCTCAGCAAATCCTCCAGTCAAAGCAATAAACTGCCTGTGACGTCAACCCCAAACCTCCTATGTCCCCTGCTCTCTCTGAACTCGCCCAATAGTCTGTAATACATGGACCTGGGATACCTGAGTGTGAATCATGGGAACCTCTGAACCAAATTGCTCCAATGTGTCTCATATGTAACCTCTACTGCTCCCTCATGAGCAGGCTCAGGAATATCCTCTGGCATCACAGGATGTAACACCCTCAAATCTGAGTATGCAGCGGAATGTTGAATATCCGAAGGCGTTACATTATTGGGTCAATAGCACAAGATCAGAGAACGACTACTAAACGTGTCGTTTGAAAAAGATACATTGGATTAACAAAATATTTGTTTGTTACATAAGCTCATGGCTTCAAATGGTTTCAACAAAATAGATAAAGATTCCGGTTTATAACAATTGTCCCTAAAGTGTAATAAGACCCCAAATCTTAAGTGTTGACTCTTCAATTATTGACTCCCAATGTATCATCGCACCTCGTGCCTTATTGACCTGAAAAACATGCTTAAAACGTCAACATAAAGTTGGTGAAATTCATAGGTTTATGTAAATCGATGGTAGGACCGCAAGATTTCCAAGTGTATGATTAAGCAACAAATGCAAACATCATAAAAAGTAATTACGTTTCCTAAGCTCATGACACCGAAGCTCGACATGTATGAATGCAAATATAAATTTGCCAACAGGTGTCCGTGAACATAGATGTGCTAACCCTTAACATCCCAAGTTCGACATGGTATGCGTTCGATCTCCAGGTGATAGCTATCACCCGAACGGGGATCGTCAATCCTAATAGATCCTATCCATAACATTCAGATTCACGCCCGCACAATTAATTCCCAACCACATCATGCAATTAACAGTTCATGATCATGACAATAAAGGTTTGAGGTAACTTAGGCAACACGTATTCATGTCATAAAATGAACACTTGCGTCCAGTTTGTCAAAACAAAGCATGTTATCACCCCAAGGATTAAATCATTTAGAAATTGAAAGCTATTGGGGCAAATGAACTCACCTTAGCCGTAGTTCCCTTGAATATAACAAGTACTCCAAGGAAGCAGGAATCACAACCGTTAATTACCTAAGTAAGTACGATCAAAGCCTTAGATTACACATTTACTAACGACTCATTTTATAAACTAAATCCCCATTTTAAAGTTTTAATATAGCCGAGATCACTTTGCGGGAAAGCACAGAACATAGTTTTATAATTTTCGATGCGTTTTCTCGATAAACGTGAAATCATTATTAATAAATATACTTTATTTATTAATTTGTTATTAAATCGTTCGACGTCCGAATATCTAAACGTTCGACCGACGTATAAATGTTTTATTTATTTCACCTTGGCTCTAAACTACCCTTAAGTTTCTAGTTGTTACATTTTTAGTCCCTAGGTTTACAAATATACACATTTATATTTTAAACCTTCTAGTTTCGGAAATGACACAATTAGTCCCTCAAGTTTATAAAAAGATAGTTTTAGGTTTTTATAGTTTCGCCTTCATCCTTAAGTTTCAGACTATTTCAAAAATGGTCCCTGGAGTTGTTGTAATTTGGAAAATAACAAACTAACCCTTTAAGTTTCGGCATTTACGGTTTTAGTCCCCCGACTTTGTAAAAGTCGCATTTTCAACCCAATTAAATCCCGACAAGTGGCATTTGGCCTCATTTAGTTCAAATAAGCCAACCAAATCATTTCGGCTTATAAATAAGCCATCCGAGCTTATTTTGGCTTAACGGGCCTTATTGGGCCCGTTAAGGTCCGTTTAGGTTTCTAACGATCTATTTTAGTTTCAATAAGTCCAAAAGCCTATAATAAGCTCGTGTGGGTTGGTTAAGCTTATAATAAGCTCGGGGAGCTTATTATGGCTTATTTCGAACCTAATGGGCCCGTAAGCCCACTAGCTTGGCCCGAGATATCTTTTAGGGTCTTTTAGGCTTTTACTAGATCATGTTAATCTTGAATTAAGCCCCAATAATCGGTGTCCTTTTCCAGCTTATTCGAAATAAGCTGATAAGCTACTTATTGGGCCGGTTTGGGCCCGTTAAGGCCCGGTAAGGGTTTTAAAGCGTTTAGTGGGGTTCATTAGGGTCCGTTAAGCACACTAAGTTCTAATAAGCACTTAGGGGGTCGTTTTGCTTACTTAGCTTATCCGATAAGCTAATAAGCTCTCCGTTGGGCCTATTGGGCCCGATAGTCACCCGAATGGGTTCTAGGGGTTAGGGCTTGGCCCTTTATCCTAATTTGAAACCAATTAAGCCCTTGTGAACTTGTATAAGCTGCGTAACTTTCTCCAATCAGCTGTCAAAGGTATATTGTGGAGCCTTACGGCTCACGTTGGGCTTGCGAAAAGGGCTAGTAAGCCCGTTAAGGGTTCGGTTGGTTTCCAAAGAAATACAAGGGGTCCATTTAGGTACCTTTAAGTCTGTTAAGCCGATTAAGCCCTCATAAGGTCACCAAAGCAACTCGAGCTTAATGTGAGCTATTTGCTTGTTAGGGCTCGTAAATGGGCTAAGAGGCCATTAAGGTCCTTTGGTCTAAAAAGAAACGGTCCCCCACTGTTGGGCCTGTTGGGCCGGTTGGGCTCGTACGTAGGTACGTTTGGTTTATACGTGAATACAAGGCCCATTACTCCTTTAGTAACTTACATAAGTCTCGAAAGGCCTTAGTGACAAAAATGTCGTGTATTTAACTTGTGTACGCGTCGTGTTTTACATGCAAGTGTTTATTAAGGTCGCGTACGTATTCCCAAGCCATCTTATTTTGTTTACAACGAATGTTTACGTGGGGTTTTCTTATATTCGAATGGTTTTCAAACCCTTGCTTGTTACTAGGTCACGTTACATGTGTCCTTTACATTTTAATCACCACACAAGTTGTTATACACAATAACATTGCGTATAACACATTCATTTTTGTATTTTACATGCGTGAACTCACGCTAACACCTCATACTTATATAAACGTGACATGTAGGCTAGTTAACAAAGTAACACGCATAATATAAGTATAATACGAGTTATATGGTTTCAATGTGACTTACAAAGGGTCTTAGTGCTTGGTTTTCGAGTATCCGTGAGAAATGAGACAACCCACGTATGTATATCACGACCAAATGATAAACCAAGCTTCAAAGCTTTGTGTACACCCACCCCTAGCTCGTATATTCCCTTATACACTCGTTATATAACCCTTTGTCGTGTTTGTTGGTACGAATAAAGTGAATGGGTATGTTTGTTTGTGGTTTATGATCCGACGCAAAGAGAGGAAAATGTTTAACTTGTTTGAGAATGTGTGAGTTGTAAGAGTGTAAAATGGTAAGAGTATATGTGTATTTATAGGCAAAGTGGCTAGTTAACTCTCCTAGTTACACAAACAAAACCAAAACCGATCATAACCTAGTGGTTTTGTGGTTTCTAGTTAGCCTCTAATGGTTTTGATTAAACATCTAAGTACCATTCTTAATTAGAAGATCATGGTATAAGATTTACCTAAGATATTAGAAATCTTAAGGTTTTATGTGGATACATGCAATTTAGCCGTGACATAGAGAAGAGGTGGGATCTTAAGTGGTCTTTAACCATTGTGTATTTCCTAATTAGAAACCAAAAGTACATATCTTAATTAATCCTAGGATGTACATTATACTTAGTGTAAGATTTAAGGATTTTCTAGTTATTCTTGTCCCATAATTCGGCTCTAGTAGGTATTTGACACAAAAATTGATTTAATTTTGTGTTAAGGTTATAAAAGTGGGTATTGGCTTGAGTCTAGGTAAGTCTAAGTATTTCCGGGGTGTGTCCAAATATATTTTATTGCGAAACGTAACCCTTTTACGTGGCCAATCAAAAAATAAAATATGCAAAGTACATAATTATCTTCTCTATAATTATTTACTACTCAGTTGATGTAAACCTTAATTTATTTGATGACCGTTTACATTAAATGGTTATTTCTAGTCTACACGATTTAGCTCAAAAGTAAAATTAAAAGTAAACGCGTATCGGACTAAAATAAATAGTGACTAATAATAGGAGTCATAAAATGACCTGAAATTGATAAATGTACAGTCTCCACCCATTAAAAGTGCTTTGTCCTCAAAGCTTAAGACCTTGTAGTGGATGACAAAGCCCGATTTGTGAAGAGTTGTGGGTATTTTTATTTGAACGAATCTTCACGTTCCCAGGTAAACTCGGGATCCCTCCAAGAGTTCCAGCGAACCTTGACCAATGGTATCTGGCTTCGCTTCAATCGTTTGATCTCCCATTCCATGATTTCAACGGGCTCTTCTACAAACTGGAGCTTATCATCAACATGAATTCCTTCTAACGGCATGACTAATGGTTCGTCAGCGTAACATTTCTTCAGATTAGACACATGGAAAGTATGGTGAACTCTGCTCAACTCTTGAGGAAGTTCCAGCCTGTAGATAACTTTCCTAACTTTTGCTAACACCTTGAAAGGTCCGACATATCTCGGATTCAGCTTGCCCCGCTTACAGAACCGTGCGACCCCTTTCCAAGGTGAGACCTTGAGCATAACTCTGTCACCAACCTCAAACTCTATCGGCTTTCATTTCCGATCGGCGTAGCTCTTTTGTCGATCCTGAGCAGCTTGCATCCTCTGCTTGATCAGGATGATCTTTTCTGTTGTTTCTTGGATTAATTCTGGACCAGTTAGTTGAGCTTCCCCAACCTCGGCCCAGCACACCAATGATCGACATTTTTGACCATACAGTGCCTCATAAGGGGCGGCCTTTATGCTAGTGTGATAACTATTGTTGTATGAAAACTAGGCCAATGGCAAATGTTTAACCCAGCCTTTGCCAAAATCGATCACGCAAGCACGTAGCATGTCCTCGAGA
>BQNB010097631.1:2500-25344 GCA_026074375.1 Tanacetum coccineum | reverse complement strand
ATTGTTTTACAAACGACACTTTTAGAGGTCGTTCTCTTGTATCTAGCGTTGTGTATTATGAAGTAGCACCCCAAGTGGTATTCCGATGCGTTGTTGAAATTTTGGGGGTGTTACATTTGGCGTCAGTAAAGTGGTTGATGAGTGTCTAGATGTCTTTTGGTATACCTTGAAGTAAGATATTCGTAGCACGAATGTCAGCTTTATACTTGTCCTTTTGTTCAGCTGAAAGGTCGGCAAAGACTCTAGCACATTCTGGACCTAGATGAAGTGCACCCTCACCTCCTTCAGTAAGGGTATCTCTCATTGTTCCCATTTGAAATGGACCTTCAGTAATTGATTTCATTATATTCTCTCCATTATCTTTTCCCAGACAATACAGACGAATCCGTTGTTGCCATGATTAAAAGTCTGTTCTATCAAGCATTGGTGGGCGGGCATCAGAACCGGCATACTGGATATCTTATGACATATTAGACATCTTGATTTATAGTTTACAGGATTTTACAAGTCCAAGATTTAAACCGATAAAATATTTAACAGGATTTTACAAAATCACTAGAAAACCGTAAATGATTGTTGTTTGATTAATGCAGTTTAAGTCCTTGCTGATGGTTTTGGATTTGGTTTATGGTTTGATGATTTGTTTGGAATTTGGCGCAGTTGGATTATGAAAAAAAAATTTTTTTACCCTATTACCAAAATCTAAATTTGGTGTAAAATAAGCTAAAAAGGCTAAAGAAAAAATTATATTTTACTTAATTTTTCCCGCCAAAAAGTGTCGCTAAAAAGGTGTCGACCGAATTTTTTTTTACCCTATTACCAAAATTTGAATTTGATGTAAAAATAAGTTAAAAATGCTATAGAAAAAAGATTACAAATTACTTAATTTTTTTTTAATCAAACCGCCTCCTATCAATTAAGCAAACCGCCGCCTATAGATTAACCAAACCGCTGCTTATTATTTTAATCAAACCGCCGCTACAAATGAGCAAACCGCCGCCTGAACTGAACCAACTCGCTGCCTAATTAAATACGCAAACCGCCGTGTAATTAGACTAACTCGCCGCCTTGAATTTTTTATTCAAACCGCTGCCAAAATTACTTTAGCAAACCGCCTTGACCTTTGGCAACTCGCCGTCTTTTAAATTAATCAAACCGCCGGTGTTCTTTGAATTTTGGGCATTATGACGTTTCTTTTTGTTCAATATAATAAGCAACTCGCCTCCAACCTGTGTAACTCGCCACCAATAAAGGGCAAACCGCCGTGGTGTATGGCAAACCGCCACCCGTTTTTGTTGATTAAAATAATCAACTCGCCACTGTGGTCAACAAACCGCCGTTGATTTTTACCTAAAAACGTGGATCTTGTCCCCTTTCTATTCAAACCGCCACCAAGAACACATAGGACGAATTTTGCATATTAACTTCAAGTGAGCTTTTTAACCACGAATCTAAGCTCTAACATGCAATACTAAGAAGATATATCAAGATTAAACTTCCTATAACATGTATTTCTTCTTGGATCGTAAAAAAATGAAGCAACCCTCCACGAAGAACACTAAGCTTTATTAGCTTATAATTCGAACTAGGAGCTTATGTAATCCTTGGAATGATAACACACTAACCTTTTTAATGTGTAGAACAAGGAAGGAACAAGATTAAGCAACAAATAAGCCAAACACAAATCTGAGCCGTGGCCTTTTTTAGATCAAAAATAAACACGAATTTGATTCCTTTTAACCACAAGAATCAACCACGAATCCACACGTAGCTCTGATGCCAATTGTAGGTTCCCAAATTCACAAAATCATGTATAGATCTAGAGAGATCTAGAGAGAGAAAGTTAGAGAGAGAATGGTTGAGAAAAACTAAGGAAAACACACTAAAGAGTGTGTGTAAAATGAATAGATGCTTACCTCTTCCAAAGTTGGAAGAGGTATTTATAGTTCTTACAAAACACCGAGTATTAGTACACGGTTCAATACCGAAAGTCGTACGTTTAACTATTAAACTACGAGCTATAATGAACAGTAAAATACACGGGGTGACCGAGTCTTTTTCTAATATATAACGGAGTGGATAACGATTCCTCACTGTTAGCTTGTTTAGTTCTCGGTAGTCGACGCACATTTGAAATGATCCATCCTTCTTCTTGACAAACAAGACCGAAGCTCCCCAAGGTGAGGAGCTTGGCCTTATGAAGCCTTTGTCGAAAAGCTCCTGGAGTTGATCCGTCAATTCCTTCATTTTAGATGGAGCTAATCGGTAAGGGGCTCGTGCTACAGGTGCAGCACCAGTCATTAGATCAATATGAAATTCCACCTGTCGAGTCAGTGGAAGACCCGACAAGTCCTAGGGAAATACTTCGGGAAAATCTTGAAAGATCGGTACGTCCTCAAGTCGCTTCCCCTCTGACTTGTATTCAGTCTTCTTTGTAGTAACATGTTCCAAAAATACCCGACACCCTTTTCGCATGTACTTTTTCATTTTAGTGCACGAGATGATGCTCAATCGAGTCTCGTTTCCCCGGTCGCTTCCGTCACCACAAACAATCAACATTTCATTTCCTTAAGGAATACGAACGATTTTCTCAGCACAAACAATGGCAGCATGCTACTTCACCAACCAATCCATACCAATTATAACGTCGAAACTACCAAGTTCTACAGGCATTAAGTCGATGTTGAAAAGATGATTTAATAAGTTTAATGTACAACCCTGAATGATAGTGTTTATCCCAATTATTTTCCCGTCGGCTAGTTCCACATCGTAATAATAGTCTAATGTAGTTGGTGTGATATTAATTAAGGAGCTAAATGCAGTAGACACAAAACTCCTATCAGTACCAGTATCAAATAGGATAGAAGCATAGTGGTTGTTTAGAAGGAACGTACTCGTAATGATGTTGGAGTCCAGGTTTGTCCCTGCATTGCCCACCACATACACTTTTGCTGGAGCATTTTCATTCCCACCTTGATTACCACGATTGTTGTTCTTCAGCTTTGGGCATTCTCTCTTAAAATGCCCTTGAGCTTCGCACTCAAAGCAAGTAGCTTTCTGACCTGCCCCAATGCCCCATTTGGTTGTTAGCAGTATTGGCATTTGTAGGACTCCTATAGTCACGGGCCAGATGGCCAACTCTGTTGCACTTGTGACATTTAGGAGCACACGAACCATCATGGTGATAGTTGCATTTAGAACACAGTGGCTTAGATCCCCCATATGGCTTCTTCTCCCTAGGCCCAACAGTGTAGGCTCTACCAGTGTTCTGCCTTTTGTTTTGTTGTTGTTGGTTCTAATTGTTCCTTGAAGTGTCCTCAAACTTCCTTTTATTCTCAGTCTGACATTTAGCAAAAGTACGGATCTTCTTATCCATCAGCTCAGTTACAAACTCAACTGCATCCTGCGTTGTCTTTGGCTTAGACGCCATTACACTCCCATGTACCATGTCGGGAAGACCACCGACATACCTTTTAATCTTATCAGAATCTTCAAGAAACATCCTCCCGCAAATCAAAGCTAACTCCTAAAAGCGTTGGGTATAACTTGCCAAGTCAGTACCCTTCACCTTCAACTCCTAGATCTCCATCTCTAATTTCTTGATCTCATTTTGAGGGCAGTACTTAGCAGTTATCATTTTAATAAGTGTGTTTCACGGCATGCCGTAAGCGGCATCATGACCAACTGTCTTGACATGGGATTTCCACCATGTTAATGCAACACCATGCAAACTTAACTTGGTTCTCGACTGCACAGTTACTAATATTGAAGACAGTCTCCATTCTTTCAAACCATTGAGTTAGACCAACAACTCCTTTGTACCCTTGAAGTTTATGGGTAGACATTTGGAAAGTCAGTGTAAGTGCACTCATGAGTAGGGCGCACAGGTCTTGTAATACCACTTCTAGAACCTTGGCTTACATCACCATTGAGGTTATTGTTTCTTTGAATTTCATGCTTAGCCAAAGCATCAGCCACACCTTGGGATATCAATACCCTAATAGCAACATCAGTCATTAGAGTGGTGGCAGTGGCAGTAGCAGTGGCGGGGGTGGTTCTTGTCACACCTCCAAAATATCAGAGTATAATAGCAGCCGAGGGCGTGTGACTTCATGATTATCATACTTCTAAGCAATACAGAACGACCTCAATATGAGACGTTTTAAGAAAATTGATCACTTGAATTAGGAAATAATAAATTGTTTAAACATTCAGCGGAAGCATAAAAATAGACGATACAACATCGTTTTTAAATAGTATAAGTGATCTTCAAATAACAGAAAATGACTGCAATGCATGAGACTTCATATAGCATCTTTGTTCTTAATACCTAAGAAAAACATTGCTAAAGTGTCAACATAAAGTTGGTGAGTTCATAGGTTTGTTTAAGCAAAAAATGTAGTGTTTGTGAATCACAAGATTTCATCCATGTATGACAATATAATAGATACAAAGTCATATAAATTGCATTACTATTGTCTAAGCTCATGACACCGAAGCATTAACATATACCAACAATAAATGAATGCCCTTGCAGGTGTCTAACCCGGGACACCCGTAGTCTGACTCAAATGAAACTGTGTTTGCTTGACTAATGTCAGTCTAAGACAAACAGGGATTGTCAATCCCGATAGATCTATCCATAACATTCGCGCTCACAAAGATTGACGGTTCATGATAAATCGGGCAAATATAGCAACTTGGGTTACATCGGGACTTAGACCAATCAGTAATGAGTAATTGTACTTGTATTCACACGTTTGAAATAAGCAATGTTCTCACCCCAAAAGATGATTTAAAACAGTAGAGTAGGGGCTATGAAAACTCACCTTGTTGGTTAATCGTCTGAGATTGATAATGGATTAAGGCACGTCAATTAGCGACCCAATCAAACACCTAAGTGATTATAACAATTACTGAGTTTACATTCTAAAATTTAATGTATGCAAATGTGTAAAGAAAAGGCAATTGTCGTTTATGAGTTAACGTTGTAACGTTTTCAAGGTGGTTTAATAAACCGTTGGCTCTAGGATGATGCACGAATAACGTAAATACAAGTATTTATACATGATTTGATGAAATTATGCTATCACATGGTCACCTTGATAAAATAATAGCATTTAAGTTATAACTATTATTTTTAATAACTATTGAGTTACATACATATGTTTATCTCGCTCATTTATATACTTTAGTTATCACTTAAGTCTCGAATAAACATCCATTTTGTATATTGTAGTTCACGTGAAATTGTCTAAAGATTTTGTATTAAAAAATATTTACTTGCAATTAATATTCTTATGCTTCATGACTTATAATTTAAATCATATGGCTTTTAAAATCACAATTTAAACTTAAATAGTTTTTGAAAATATTTTTAGTGTTAACTAAAATTAATGAGCCGGGATAAACTCGTTTACCTGTTTAAAAGTTCGGTCCGATTATTAATAATTCTAAAGTATTGACAATTTATCGTTTTCTAATTTATACTCATTGCAATAACTATACCTATTAACGAGCTGTCAACCCATTTGGAGCTCGAACCGAGAGTCAATAGCTACGCATGTAATATTTATATATGTCAAAGTTTATATATAAAAGTGGTATGGATATTTCTACGTCAACTTGTCAAAACTAGGAAACATGTACCCTTTTAATTTTCACCAACTCCTCACGTGTACATATATAATATTTCATGTCCATCCCCTTTTTCTTATTTTTGATGTTCACCTGACGAATTCAACAGTGAGTTTCCAAACTCACTGTTTCGGTTTTGTTTTACTACCAGTAACTCACATGTATATATATTAGATATTTTGCATGTTTTGCATGTTTCTCTCTTGGTTTTCTCTCCTTTACATTGTAACGCATGCATGTATAACAAATTTTCATGAAATCTGTAAGATTCTAGTCTTTTTCTTTCATTTTTCTGCTTTACATCATAGCACCAACAGTGGGTTTAGGGCCACTATCGTGGCATCCTTACTTGCACCCAACGCACCTTTTATAATTCTAGCTATGACCTCTTGTTAACCCGCATAGTTCTACTTCTAAAATATTGGTCACGAGGTAAGCAAAGGTCAAAACTAAGGGCGAAGTGGTGTTGTTTCGCAACCTATTTGGCTAAAAAAATAATAGCAGCTGCTGCGAACTCGTGAGTTTCAACCATGGCAGCAGCCTGTTGTGTTTCGCTTGGGTACGAGTACTATTGGTCTTAGGGTGCCAAGTATCTACAAGGTTTCAACAAAACCCAACGAGCATACCTTTGCTCGGTTTGTTTCAGGGCTGTGACGCACCACAGTGAGCAACGGCTCGCCATGGTTCGTCTTGGGTTACTTGGTAACGTACCTGCTATCGGTCGAGGTCACCATATAAGCAATTCTACAATATTTTATGCGAAATTCTAGTGCATTCTAAACCGTGGTGAACCGTTGTAGCATGTCATATACGTTTAAAGTTTTATGGAGTTTTCTTGTTGATCGCTTTTCATAACTGGTATGCTTACATTTGTTTTACGTATGTTACGTTGTTTTACATCGGTTACTTATATGTATATTGTTATCTCATGCCTGCCACGACCAAGATATTCATATGTGTACATACATATTAGACATGCTTGGTTATAGGTTGTGTATCATTCAGGCAAAGTTAAGACTCTCGTTAAGCTACATGATGAATGACATGATTAATGTTGAACTACGAGAATGACTTACCGAGGTTCAAGTGTGTCGAATGATGGTGAGAAAGAAAGGTGGTGGTAAGGCTTGGTTGTTACTCCTTCTAAGGCTGACACCCACTTAGCTCTTGCACTCAACGAGACTGGATCTAGAACCGTATAGTTTACTTATTGATTTTAGAATTTTAGTTGTGATTCATTTGTTCATGCACGGCTCCTCTTTTATACTCTAAGTTTTTGATTGATTACTGAAATGTTACATGTGAAGGGTCCTATACCACTATTGAATCATAGTGAATTTCTCTAATACTGTTAGTCATTATGCCTCTTCTCTAATACTATTATAGAATCTTACTATTTCTTTCATTTCAAATTGTATCAGGATTGTAATACGTATCACATGATGGAAATATTCAAAATAATAAAGTAGTAGGGTAGTGTGTGTAAGACTTGTGATGATAATGTTCCATTATTATTGTATATTGAATTATGTATATTCATATGTACATGTATATCTGATGTTGGACCTTTCATGTGCATATGCATGTAATTTATTTTATTTATGTTGGACTCTATCATAGTTGTCATAGTTATTAATTTGAATGTAGGTAGTTTTATAAAGTGCTACAAGTAATTTGGCCTCGTTTCACAAGAGTGAACAAAGTATGATTTTTATTGTTACGCGTTCTAAAATATCCTTTTAGACACAGAGTCATAATGGTGATATTCGCGTGCAATTTAAACGTTCCATGATAAAAAGCAATGCATTGACGATCATAAGATGACTTCTCGTTGAAAATAACGGTAAACTTGCAAACTTGCAGTACATGATTTTTACTTAACGAAAAGAGGATCTAATTTTCTTACGGTGTGTCACAGCGTGATTGTGACACCCTAGGCAAATCCCATATCGGCTGTGGCCTGGTGAGATGCTGGGTTCATAAGATAACATTCGACTTACAATGACACAACGCGTTTTGTGGTCTACTGCGAGTGGGGTTCCTAGGAACTGGCTGTTAAGCGTGCTCGTGTGAGAATAGTACTGGTATGGGTGACCTGCCAGGAAGTCTTATTACACAAGGGCTACAAAAACAAAGTCGTAGGCCTGCGGGCAAAGCGGACAATATTGTGGTTTGAGTAAGGCGGGGTTTTACAAGTGGTATCAGAGCCAATCCTGAGCCGTTCAGGATGGTGAGGCAAACCACAACGAGACGTGAGTCCCTAAGGGGGGGGGTGATTGTGACACCCTAGGCAAATCCCACGTCGGTTGTGGCCTGGAGAGATGCTGGGTTCATAAGATAACATTCGCCTTACAATGACACAACGCGTTTTGTGGTCTATTGAGAGTGGGGTTCCTAGGAACTGGCAGTTAAGTGTGCTCGTGTGAGAGTAGTACTGGTATGGGTGACCTACCGGGAAGTCTCACATGAGGGCCACAAAAACAAAGCCGTGAGCCTGCGGGCAAAGAAAACAATATTGTGGTCTGAGTAAGGCAGGGTGTTACAGTCATCTTTATGGATTTATTCAAGGTCCACATGTATAAGTTGAGACCCATTTGGTTGACTAGCCAAAAATGCATAAATAGTGGCATCACTTAAGTTAGCAGTACTAACTTGAGTACTAGTAGTGCTAACTTGAGTGCTAGCAGGGCTCTTCATTAGTACTGCCTAGGGTATTGACACAAAAGCCATGTTTATTCTGAAGCTTGAGCTTGAGCTTGCATATTTTTTTTTAGTGGTTTCGCTTAACCTCTTGTTCACACTCTTGACATAGTTGTACACGATCCATCGCGAACTCTCTTGTGCGTCTAGATCAGAGTTACTCCTCCAACCACATCATGAGTATATCATCTCAAAGGCGCAGACTTCTCAAAAATTTCAAAATTAGAACTTCTGGTGAAAATTTTCAGCCCAAGATAGCTAGCTGACTTACAATCTCTGAAGCCTGTTTAAAAATAGAGACAAATAGACTCTATGCTTGGGAGCACTAAATTTCTCATACATTTTCTGTCAAGAATATCCTCCGAGTCTTCTTTGTGGCTTCATTATCACCAAATCTTGTTTGTATAGCAGTAAACAAAGTTTTAGCATTCTTGTACTGATTAAATGTCATTAGATGTTCATTAGGAAGTGCCATCAGTAACATACTTCTTGCCTTCACATCATTCTTCTTTTGAACCTTTTCTTTAGTAGTTACAAGACCTGGTATTAGTGAAGTTGAGGTACCATCAGCATTTGTTGTTGTTTGAGCTACTGGTTTGAATGAGTTTCTATTCTCTATGACATCCCATAGAGCATAGTCTTGTACTTGAAAGTATTGCTCAATCCTTAGCCTCCACATATCATATTTACCCTGTTTGAGAATGAGCAACTTTGCAGTAGTAGTGGTTTGAGCAGTTTCTAGATTCATCTCTTCCTTGTGAGTAAATGGTTCTTCTTGTTAGTTTCTTTTAGATCAAAGTTTCAAAATACAAGCTCTGATACCAATTGTTGATCCCAACTTAAGATCGATTCCTTAGCTTGAAAAGGTTAAGTTACTTTGGATAGATCCAAAATAACTATGATAGAAACTTTATGAATACTAAAGAGTATGCGAAATATACTCTTTAATACTTAGAAGAATATTAATAAAACAGTAAACTGTATGAACAAAAATATTACTAAAAAGCTCCAATATTATTATTATCAATAATACGAGTACTCTGTGTAGTACTAGGGTTTACAACCTTGAAGCTATATATCAAAAAACGTCTATGTTACACCATAACCTATGATCTCCTTTTATACACTAAGGAGTCCTTTACAAGATAACAACAAATCTTCTATAATATTAATCTAATACGTATCTTTCTAACTTTATAAGATATACACTGAATAAGTCAATACAAATCACTTGACACGTATTTATCACTTTAACAGTCTTAATCTTCATCCAGCAGTCTTAAGTCCTTCAGCAGTCTTAAGTTAGTACTGGCAGTACTAACTTACTCTAGCAATACTAACTGGTTAGTACTGGCAGTTGTAACTTGAGCAGTACTAACTCTTGGCTTGGCAGTACTAAGTATGAAGACTTTTAATTCCCAACAGAAATTTTGAATTGAAAGAAGAAAAAACCTTTGGAGTTCATCATTATTCTAGTTAAACCATATTTACCCCAGTTATTTCGAACGTAGTATTCCATAACCGGAAACGCAATACGTTTACCAATAAAATATCCATACAAAGTATTAGCAAATCGGGTACTAACCGTTTCAACAACCTTTCTTGGTATAGAAAAATTAACCCCTTCACACAAATTTTCTGAAAATAACAAATGAACATTCGCCTTTGATTTACTTAGTTTCGGTTTTAACCCCACCACTGCACCTACATAAGAAATAGGTTTATCCTAAACAAGGACAGATTAAACAATTGGGGATTCATCCGCATGCATAATATCATGTTTAGAAGTACCATTAGACGTGTTTCCCTTAGTCGTAGTGTCAATAGAAAACCCTTCACACGATTCAGGTTGGTTTTTCCACTAATTTCAATCGTCGCCAAAGCAGCTTTTCGCTCCTCTCTAGTCATTTTTAACATTACCTCCTCTTACTCACCCGCCTCAAGTCTCCTAGTAAGATCATCAATATCCTTAAGCGAAGTGAGTGTGACACCAAAAAGAGCCTCAATATTATTCTCGTTAGGCAATATCAAAGCATCACCATCACCAGTAGTGGCAATATATGATTCAGAAGAATGGACCAGCCCCTGAGAAGTAGTGAACAACGAAGACTTACCAGCCTCTTTGCCCCCTATAGCAGGTCGATCAGATTCCATTCCAAAATGGGTATTACTTTCAGCCCCAGTAAGAGATACATGAGAACTAAAGCCACTATCCCTTGACACATCCTCGTTCACCAAGGGACTAGCACTATCCTATCCAGCAAGTATCTCAACATGTACGTCACAACTAGGGTTCATCAATGACTTATCAAAGCTAGTAGATGTATCATTCCCAACAGCCTTGGGTATCTCAGTAGGCTCGGCATGATCAGTAATGGCTTGATCACCATTCGACCATTTACTGGATCTCATCCTCTTACCCGTACCTTTACCACCCCTTCCCATCTTCCATACATAGACAACACAACCCAAGCGATAACAAGAAGCACAACATCTATCCTTCAAAACAAAAAACCCTAAATAAATTAGGGTTTGAGATCAACATACATAAATCGACAAGAAAACAACCACAGAATAAGCTCTAAAAACAAAAACAACCCTACAGCAAAAGAACCAGCCATAATGATCAATGTCAAGAAACAATAACTGTTTGTAATGGCCTTATAAGATCAAAACTCATTAATGATTAAGAAAAAAGATAATCTTAGAATTAAGGTTTGAGCAGCTAACTTCAAGACACCTAATTAAAATAATCAATAAAAAAGGAACAGATTCTTGACGATAACCTTTAGCAACTAATCAAGCCTTATTTTTCAGATGCCCGCCATATTCATCAAGTTTTACTTTGAAAATCCACTTTAGGTTGATGATCATAACTTTGTCTAGTCGTGGTACTAATTCCCATACTTTAAGCCACTCAAACTCATGAATCTCCTCTTGCATAGCTTCAATCCAGCTAGATTCGATCATAGCTTCTCTATAATTCTTTGGCTCTTCTTTGACTAAGAAAGAATGAAAGTAACACCATAAGGCACCGGTAGCAAGTTGACGTCTAGTCGAAATAGGTTTGGATGGATTGCCGATTATTGTCACTAACAGATGATCCTTTGTCTATCTTTTGGTGTTGACATGAGGTTGTTAGAAGGTGTGCATGTTTGAAGTGTCTATAATTCTGGAAGATGATTCAGCTGAGCTGGTATCTAGAAGAGTAAATGGAATTGTAAATGTGTCACTATCAAACTCTGCAACTTCTTCATTATGTGGTTCTTCAACATTTCTAGAATTGATTGGTGGAGATGTAGTTTCATTGTTTGGTGATGTACTTGGAGAGGGAGCATCTTTATCAATGGAAGTAGAAGAAGACGCTCCGGTTGTATCTGATGGAAGTAGAGTTGCAGCAGAAATAGAGGTAGATACAGCACTTAGAGGTTTGAAGTATTCATCAAACATTGGTTGAAATAGTACATCCCAATCATTCTTTGTAGGAGGTTTAGCTGATGTTGAAGCAGCCTGGTTAAGCATGAGTCATGAACTAATGTGTCCAAAAGTCAAACCATTAAGTTCGGGTCCTGAACTGTGTTGTTTAGAAGCCATTTGAGTAAGTTCATCAAACTATACGTTCATTGTTTCCATTATTTGTCTGGTCCTTTTGTTGTAGATCTGGTACGCCTTTTTGGTTGGTGAATAGCCGATGAAGATTCCAATGTCTGCTTTTGGCTGTAATTTCCCAAGATCCTCAAAATCATTTGTTGGATAACACAGAGCACCAAAAACATGAAGATACTTGAGTTTAGGTTTACGATCTCTGATCAATTCATATGGAGTCTTATTGTAATGGGTATGGATAAGGGAGCAGTTTTGAGTATAACATGCAGTAGCAACAGCTTAAGCCCATAGAAATAACAGAGATTTAGAGAAAATAAGCATGCTCCTTGCAGCCTCTACCAACATGCGGTTACGCCTTTTAACTACACCATTTTGTTGTGGTGTATATGCAATGGATGTATGATGAGTTATTTCAACCTCTTTCGTGTAATTCCTTAAAGTCTGATTAAAAAATTCATTTATGTTGTCGGTATGAAGATATCTTACTGTAGCATTAAGACTGACTTGAGCTTGCTTCAAAAAATTTATAATAATCTCTGGAGCTTCATCTTTTGTTCTCAAAAACTTCACCCAAGTAAAACGAGAATAATCGTCAACGATGACAAGAATATATCTTTTCTTGTTTATACTTTCTACCCATATCGGTCCGCACAAATCCATATGCAGCATTTGAAGTTTTTCATTTGTACTTGGTTCTGGCTTATGCGGATAGGATTCCTTCTTGCTTTTTCCTATTTGGCATGCAGAACACAAGTGATATTTAGTATACTTCAATTTAGGTAGCCCTTTGACAAGTCCTTTTTTAGCAAGCTGATTGATGGTGTCGAAGTTCAAATAAGACAAACAACGATGCCACAACCAAGATTTTGTTTTTGAGGCTTTGGAGAGTAAACAAATTGGATAAGACTTCATCATATCCGCTAGTGAGATTGTATAAAGATTAGTACCACGAGATCCCAAAAGTAGATCAACACCTTCCAAGTTACGTACAAAACAAGTGTGTTTTCTGAAAGCTACTTTGAGATCCGAATCACAAAATTGCCCAACGGAGAAGAGATTATGACCAAGTCCTTCAACGTAGTAAACATGTGAAATAAGAATATTCCCTATACGTAGATCTCCATATCCCATAATAGCTGCAAAATGATCATTGTCGAATCAGACAGTACCAATAAACTTGGAAACAAAATTGATGAGCTTATCACGGTGTCTAGTCATGCGTTTGGAACACCCAGAATCTAAATACCAAAGAACAATTTCTACAATCTACACAAGAATAAAGAAGAAAACATATTTACAAAAGGGTGGATCCCTAACTTTTGATTGGGTTCCGGGTTGTTAGTGAACCAAGTGACTCCTAGATAGTCGAACTTCCAAGGTGAAGTTCTTCATCCCGAATAATTCCCTCAAGACCAAAGTCATATAAATTAAATGGATGAAATTCCATATTTAACGTGCATTTAGAGAGTGATTCGTGGGCATTGACATATCTAAGACTTAGTTTAGGACACGGTACATCGATCGGAATTACTATGGTTGTTAAGATATGCCCAGGAGGAACAACTATGGTGGACGCAATATTGGAAGGGGGCACGGTTTTCCTACCAAGTTAAATTTCCTTCCTTTGGGAATCCACTTAAGTCCTACAGTTTTAAAGATCCGTCCTGTTGGTTTCCATTCACTTTTAACTTGTTGTTTTGCAGATTTAGCCACTTTATGTTTTTCCATTTTCTTAAGATATTTAACAACACAAGCATCATGATTTGCAGAAAAAACATTCATTACAAGATAAGCAAATAGTATTAGAATTCTTTGATAAAGCAACATTTTTAACATTTACATTACAATCTAAAACATGATTGTTCTTATTAGCACTAGACTTAAACTTCCTATGGTAGGCTTTTATTTTATTCTTCTTGCTTCTACTTGATGTTCGTTGGATCCTATCATTCTTTGTATTACTCCTAGGCTTTAATCCGTTAGCATTAGTAGAGTTTACTCTTCCTGTAGAAGGCAACATAGTGTTGTCAGTCTTTCGAGTGTTTTGCATTACTGCATGCTATTGTGTGATTGTCTTAATGGTTTGTTTTGTTCTAGATGCATCTACATAAGGCTTATTGTTCCTTTTATGTCTTGTAACGGGAGCCCACTTTTCATTCCCGCTTTGAGTGAAAGGGCATGAGGCACTAACATACACTAACAATTCTTGAATTCGTTTAGCAAACTTAGAGGCATGACCTATATGTTCATCTAAAGGTTTTAATGCTCTAGCTTCTTCAAATAATTCTTGTAGTGTTGCTACATGCTCTTTAGTTACTTTCAGATAATCTTGATACACAGCCCTATTGTTCTTAAAGTACGCATTGATTGGTTCATACTCAATCTTAAGCAAACCTGGGGCAAGAAATTTTGTGCATTTGTCAATTATCTTGTTGGTAGTCAAGTGTGAATTGACTGATTTTGATAAATCAATTTTCTTAACAACTTTAGGAATAACCTTTGATTTAGGAAGCGGAGTTACTGAATAAAGTTTAGTTCCTGAAATTAGAGGTTTAGAAAGCTTAGTATTCACACTTGTACCATTTTGATTCATTTGAGATTCAGAAAACTTTGCTTTTAACTAAGCTCTTAACTTGTTATTTTCAAAAATATGATCATTAAGTTTTTGTTGCACAGAGTCAGTTTGAAGTTTTATTTTTGCCCGTATCTGCTTGATTGAATCATACAACTTTTTATATTTTAACTTAATGTGTTCTCGTTCCTTAACTAAGGAAGAGACCTGAAAAGCTAGAGACACGTTCTCATCCTCTATTTTCTGAATCCTAGAATCAAAATTTGGTGATTCACATTGAGTCACTGGACTCTTTCCATGCAATTGAGCTAACTGATATTTCAACTCATTGATTACAAGTGTCTTGTCTTGCAATTTCACTTTTAGATCATTTATCTCAAAAGATCGGTTATTTATTGCTTGAACCAAATGATTATTATTATTTGTTCGAGAATCATTAATCATTTTTTCTTTGTGATTTTGAAAAGCAAGATCAAGAGTAATACTATATTCCTCAAGGTTTGAAAAATGTTTTCTCAGTTCACATAATGACTTGTTTGATTCTTGAAGATCTAAAAGTACAATGTCAAGACTTTTACATTGTCCACAATTATCAACTTCATTCAACGAACACGGGTAAGTACACAAAATATCACAAGAGATATTTTCCTCAAAGAGTCAGTCGTTGTTGATTAAAAGTTGTTTCTTTTCAATTTCAAAACATTTCTTTACCACAGAACATTGCTCAACCTCGTCTTCCATTTGTTCAAAAATGTCTTTCATTTCTTTAACCTCAACAGTAAATCCTTTTTCAAAATTTTTAAAAGTTTGTATTATGTTTTTAGAAAATGGTATAACATCTTTTTTAAAAGCCCCTTTTATATTCGATTGCTCCCAGCTACCTATCTCATAAGGAGACAAAGTAGTTCTCCTTTTAATGCATTCATCAAACTTCACGAGAAGATCTCATGCATTTTTAAGATTTTTTAACACTTGACTGGTTGATTGGAGTTTTTTAGGAAAAACTTTTGTGGGCGTAGAAACATTTTCAGAAAGACTGGGTGTGGAAGACCAATATAGTTGTTCTGCTGACACTTGTTTTTGTGGAACAAGATACTCATAGAGTTTATTTAATTTGCGTAGTCAATCGGTTTAGCATTAATCTCAGTTTGTTTTTCAATCGACTTTCTTCAGCAAGTATCAAAGTTTCCTCAGAATTACACATAGATATAGGATTATGTTTATCATTCAAGACATTTCCAATATATAATGTAGGTTGTTTCCGTCGAGCTTGAGAAAGATACAAAGGATTTTGATAACCAAGAGCTGTCTTATGTGTTTCATCATAAAAAATTTGAGGTTTGGTTAGCATATGCATAGTTTGAGCAAATTGACCAACTTTAAAAACAATGTTTTCAAGTTCCTTTTTTGCTTTTTCTAAATCCATAATTTCACTGATGTTCTTTTCATATTTTTCAGATGACACTTTTTTGTATGTGTCAAACTTATTCTTTAGAAAATTGACCTGGTTTGTTAAGTTCTCTATTTGTTTTCATTGAGAAAAGACTTGATTTTCATAATCAGGTACTTTTATATTACGATCACAAATTCCAGTTCTTAATTCATAGTCTAAACACTTATCTCTGTCAGAATCAGATCTTTTAGATTCATTTTCCAAAGTTTTGACTCTTTCTTTGTATTGGTCAAGCTCGCTGGTTAATGATTCATTCACACTTTGTGTCTCTTGATTTACCATGTTACATTTTTCTACTTGAGTTTTCATGTGTTCAATTACAGACAATATCCTATCATTATTTTGAACAAGAGGAGGAACATAGTTATCTTTATCGTTGCCAATAGTAACCATATAATCAGCGTATGAGATAACATTGTTGTTACTCGTAAGTTCATCATATGACTCATTATCGGAAACAATGTTTTCAATATATTCCAGCTCTTGTATATCAGAATTAAGCACATCAGATTCATGATTATTGTCGTTATGAGGTACCTTAGAGAGTATGTTAGAATCATAATGTGGTTCAACTGTGTCATCATTGATAGAACCAACAGGAGACAAATTCGCCATGAAGATTGCATTTGCTGTAGCTTCGTCATCACAACCTGAATCATATGCATCAACGTGGTATGCCTTGAAATTTGTTGTAGCTTGTAACTAGAGATCCTCACAGTCATCAGTTTCTTCCAAATTGTCCACTAAGAAATCATGTTGTTCATCATTCAATACAACTCCTGCTTCTTGTGCTTAAGCAAGTACCATCTTGTCTTTAAACCATTCAGAGTCTTTCACCCTTTTCTTTACAGTACACTGCTTAGCAATATGACTTTCACCGTTACAATTATAACACCTGATTACCCTTAGTTGATTTGTCCCTGCATTTCCAACTGTATTAACAACCCTTGCTCCTGAAGCTTGATTCTTTCCAGCATTGCCCGCATAACCTTGAGACTGTCTACCTTGAACATTCTGAACCGTAACTTGTCTGTTTTGAATTGTAGTTTGTGTTCTTGGATTAGACGAAGTTTGAAGCTGGTTATTTGTGGGAGGATATCTTGAGATATAATCATAACTCAAGAATATCATAGCTTTGTTAAGACTGGCTATTGGATCATCAGTTGGAAGAAAGGTGGGTACAACAAATACGGTATCAGGTTAAATTGTAGGTGGTTGTTGAAAAACTGTTAGTGCATAGCTTTGAAGTGGAGGTGACTGAATAAGTTGTTGGGTTATTGGGGTGTTTGATTGATAGTGCTGATATGGTTGATAAACTTCAGATGGTTGAGTATGATATTGTAGTTGCTGACTATTGTATGAAGGAGTTAGGTTGTAGATATTTTCCAGCAAATCAAGTGGTTCCAGGAATCGTTGTTGCATTTCTCAAACTTCTTTAGCATCTTTTTCATTGTGTTAAGGAAAGCATACAACTGATCAAAACTCATAATACGAAGATCTCTTGCTTGTTTAGCTGTTGTGACAAACCTCCTCTCTCAGGTTGAAGATGATTCACAAACTTTATGTTGATTTGCATGTTTGACATAGACATAGGAATCATTTTCATGTCATTGATCAGTTTAGCATATCTCAGATAGTATGAGTGGATTGATTCTCCAGGCTCAGATGTGAATTTATCAAATTCATCATATAGCATTGACTCACGTTCTTGCTTAGTCATCTATGTGCCTTCCATAAGTTTTTTGACTTGATCCCATAATTCTTTTGCAGTCTGAAAGTGGTTGATAAGAGTGTAAATGTCAACTGGTAATCCAAGAATAATGATATTGACAGCTCTGAAGTCACTATCGTATCGTAACTTCTCTTCTTGAGAAAGGTCTACAACTTTTTGAGGACGACGGATGTCAGTAACGCCATTTGTGTCTTTAACAGTAATCTCTTGTAAGAGTTTAATAGTACCATTCTTGATTGAGTCAATTAACATTTCTCCATTCTCTTTTCCTTTGATGTATAGCATAATCCAAGTCTTCCAACTATCATACATGCCTTTCTCTAGCATCAGGGGACGATTTTCAGAACCTGTTGCAATAACGCTTTCTGCCATTGTTGCCATTGTGAATTTGATTGTGTAGACTTCGTATGAATTGATATTTGAGGATTATTTTGACGAGAAGAAGTGTTGCTTTTGTGAAAGTTTTGTCGAAAGATTGAATTTTTGAAACGAACAGAGTAAAAAGATTGCAACTTTATCAATGTAGTTTATTTAAAAACCTTAAAGTTTAAACCTTTATATTTTGAAAAAAACCCTAATTTTACCTTAACCATAAATTAATTATCCACTTTCTTCCAAAAATCACATTTTCACATTAATTACCCATTAAAAAACCTTAACCACTTTGTTATTAAAATAATTAAAAAACCTTTTTAACCCTAAAATCCAAAATCCTAATTTTAAAAAGCTAGGGTTTAGTTTTAAACTTAATCTCGGTCTGGGTTCTTGTAGGTTCGGTTGGAGGGTCGGTTGGGTGATGGTAACCGGTGGTGGAGTGGTGGTTGGGGGCGATCCTTGGTGGGTCGGTTGGGGAGGATCGGCTGCCTAGGGTCGGTTGTAACCGATCCTAGGTAGTTCGGACGTGGTGTTTTTCGGTGATGGTTTCAAGTTGTTTCGGTGATGTTTCTTGCTTAAAAGTTGAATCTTTTTTCAAGAAACCCATAAAAGTATGAAACTTTTTGAAAAAGTTTGAAATTTTTTGCACGAAAACCACAAAAGTCTTCGTACTCAACGTGGATTACACGTTTTTGGGTGACTTTTGCAAAGTAAATTGCAAAAGTTGAAGACTTTATCTTTCGAAAACTCTAAAAATTACAACTTTCTTCAAATTTAAGGCTTTATTCTTTAAGAATTTGTCTTCATAGTCTTCAAATTCATCAAAAGCACATAAAAACGATAACTTTCTTCATGAAAAGCACTTCAAATCATCCCTTGGCGATTGATACCAATTGATAAGAAATCAATTACATACAAAATACTACACTAGAAAGTTTTAGAGAGAGAGTAGAGAGAGTGAGAGGGTTGACATGAGGAGAGGAGAAGGAGAGAAGAGAGAAAACTAGAAATATTAGATTAAAGAGAGAAACATCAACCACCTTAATTCCTTTCCTAAGCCCTCCTTTTATAGTAAGGAAGGAGGGACTTAGAATCAATTAAGGTTTAGTACTTATTACAACATAGTCCTTCCCTATTTGCATAAACTAATCCCTAGACTATTAATACTAGATAAATGGCTATGTAATCAACATTTTTCCGTGTTTCTAACAGCAAAGAAAATATATTGCAACGAATTCAACAAATGTATGTTACGTTAATTTATTGAAGCACATACAAGAAAACATGGTTTATAGGACCCTTCCATGGTAACAAGATCGTAACTCAAGTAGGATCGGTTCAGGATCATATGATAAGATCGTAGGATCGCGAGTAGGATTGTAAGATGCCCTTAATTTTGGACTTTTCGTAATTTAGGCTAGGCTTTATAAATGGTCATTAAGACCGTTTCGTATTTCTTTTCTATCTAAAATCATTTATTTAATGATTGAAACATGGAGTAGGTGCATGTATGTAGTATCTCTTGTGTATCTGAATCATTTATTTATCGATTGAAACATGAATGAACTTTGTGCAAGTATATATTACAATTTATCTAATGTTCTGTTACCATGGTACTTTGAGATAAAACTTTTTTTTATCATTCATTTAGATTCGTTTATCATACAAGAGGGGATTTCATATATACCCAATAAAACTTGAAGAATTGCATATTTTCTCAAACACACAAGTTTTCATGATGTACAGTGCTATTAAAACATATTTGAGAAAATATGTAAATATTGAAGTTTTTTATGGATATATGTAAATACTCATCATATAAAAACATATAGAGGTATAAAAAATAACCATATACAAAAATATATATCTTTTCCTAGGATCTTACGATCCCGATCCGATCCTACGATTATGATCTTACAAAGCCGAAAACGATCATAGGTAAAATCCTGATCCTGACAACATTGATTAGTTTTATTTGTTTGTCTTTTGTTATTTAATGCTTTTTTATTTAATGTATTTTTTATGTTTTTTTATTAATGAAATTTGAATTTTAGTTTGATAGTGTGTTACTTTATTTTAATAAATAAAAAAATAAAGGTGGAGCGCATGATGACAACAAAAATGTGGTGTTATAGAGAGGGAAGTGTTTTTGGTGTTATAGTGGATTCCGATGTTACGAGAAAAGGTGCTGATGTAACAACATTTTTTATATCACCTACGAGACCGCATTTATTTTGGTATCTAATGCTCTAAAAAGAATTATTAGAAAGAATTAGTCATCTTGTTTTTTTTCAGTTTGATAAGTTAAATGATGTGATATTTTTTTCTAGTTAAAAGAAGTTACTAAAAGAACATCATGAGTCGAAAAACATTTTAAAATAATCAATACATTAATCAGCATTGTTGCAGGCAATGTGTCAACTTGACGTCATTTTAGCTTAAAGTGCCTTAAACACTTTTAATACTCCCTCTGTCCCATATTAAATTTTCACTGTTAACTTTTAAAGTCATTTTTATACTTTGACCTTAAATATATTTGTTTGTGTTATGTAATACTTGATGAAAGTTATACCAATGAAAAATATATTTAAAACTCAATCCATTCATATATTTTGCATCAAGTATTACATAACACAAACAAAAATATTTAAGGTCAAAATTTGAAAATAAAGACTTCAAAAAGTCAAAGTGAACATTTAATATGTTACAGAGAGAGTATAATATAAATAAGTAAATAAATAATAAATTCAATTATTAAATTCATATTTATCTTGTGGGTGGAATTATAATACATATATATATATATATATATATCTTAATGTTTATATATATGTTTGTCATGTGTGTGTGTGTTTACTTGATAATATATCGTTACATATATGACAATGATCATATTATGTGTATTTTCATTTGCATGTGTGTGTGCCTCATTTATATGTGTATAATTGTAGAAATTTGGGTAAACATTATGAGGCTCATATTAACAAATAAAAAATAGCCAATTTTCTACATAAAACAAGTTTATCAATATAAATTAGCCACAACTAAATATAAACGGTTTGAAACTGAAAAATCGAAACGAAAAAACCGAACCGCCAAAAACCGAGCGGTTTTGGTTTTTGGTTTTAGAAAAACCGACTATTTCGGTTCGGTTTTGATTTTTGCCAAAAACCGACCCAAACCAAACCATGAACACCCCTATTTTGATGTATGTTTGAATAAATATAAAATTAATGATAAAAAAAAGATAGATATAAGATTGCCCCTATTTCTTAAGACCTTTTAGGGCATGTTTGGTATGAGGGTTTGGTATGGTTTTTGATTTGATGTGACATTAACTATATGTTTGGTTTATATCTATATGATTTAAAATAGTAGTTGATACCCTAGGCGTACTAATACCCCACTAAAGAAGGGTGAAACTTCTCCAACATTCACATACGATCGATCTGCTCTATTCATCCTTATATTAAATCTATTATTGAATTTGTGATTGGTCAATGACAGTTCCTATCCATTAATTTCTCCCTTATTTGATTAATAGACTTTTAGGTTGTATAGGGTGATCTATAATTATTGAGGCCTGTTTGGTTTGTAGGCGGGATTAGAATCGGATTTGAATTTGGTAATGGATTCAAAGAAAAGTTTGAAAGTAAATGTTTGTTATAGCATTAAAGTTCTTTGATTTATAATTTAAGATATAAAATTGAATATGAGTTCTTATTTTTTTTAATTATATAAGTAAGATAAAATATTAAAATGGGGCCACTACAAATAATAAAAAAACTAAAAAGGTAGAATGAGACAAACAAATATATTGATGGTTGCAAGAAATAACATATTACTCTTACCACATCCAGCTACTTTCCTTTCTATCATGTAACCCCTCATTTAAGGGTGTCAAAAGCAAATCCAACTCCAAAAGCATGTACCAGACGATTGTTAATTGTCATTTCAAATAAAAACCCATACCAAAGTAGTAAAACAAACGCACCCTTGGTTTAGGTTTTCGCTGATTGTGTGCAATTAATACAATTCATCTGTCTGTCGCATATTTATTTATTATTATATTGTTATTGGCATGCGCTTAGTATTAAACCCTAATTCTGCTTAGGATTTTGATATTTACTGTCGCATATTGATTCTAAAACCATATATTAGGGTTAATGCGCAAAAGAAGATAAGGCGTTTAATAATTGTTTCTTCGTGCTCTATGGTTTGTATGATTTGATAATGAAAGCTGGTTTTTTTGGATTTGGGATGATAGGGTGGAAAGAAGAAGAAGAGTAACAATAACCTTTCGTTTAGACTTGGGTTAGATTCTGGTTCAACTCAGTTAGTGGATGCTACTGGTACTATTCATATGGGTACTGGTTCGGTTAACAATTTAGGGAATGGTGGGAATGGTGATGGTGATTCGGAGAATGCTAAGCAGACGTGTCCTAATTCGGCTAGTGATGGTGTTGTGGCGTCTCCTCCTATTTTGACACCAAATCCTGGTAAGTCGAGTTCGTATGCTAATGTTATTGGTAAACCGAGTAGGGCGAAAGTGAATTTTCATACTTTGTTTACACCGAGGGTAACGAGATTGATGTGGTTATCCCGATGGAGTCTATTAGAGCTATTAGTGAACGATTTGCTAATACTGCATATGGTTTCTTCTTGGGAAAGCGGGTGGCTTACCCCGTTGTTGCTAACTATGTTAGGAACACTTGGGGGTAAATATGGCCTGGTTAGATCAATGTTTAGCTCGTCTACTGGGTTATTCT